>JAKUCV010000344.1:201678-226026 GCA_028386065.3 Turnera subulata | reverse complement strand
GGCTTCTATAAAAGCCAACAATGTACCAAGTTTGAAATCAGATTGTATGAATGAAATTTGAGTGATTTTAAGGAAGCTAAATGCTTACCTTTGGAGTGTTTCTTGATTGAGTGATTCAATCAAAACAAGAGAGGGATTCTCTTGACTTTACTCTTTAGGATTGATTTCTCTTATCAAGTGTTATTACTTGTGGTGATTAGTCAACTCCTTGTATTCCTCATTATTTGTTGCCTAATCCTTTGAGTTTAGGAGGTGAAGAATAGGAATACTAAACCCTAGTTTGATTGGAGATTGGAGGTCTTGGGATCAATTAGTTGCAGAGGTGAACCTAGTGGAATTCTAGGGTTGTTGCTGCATCAACAAGGAACCTTGGTTTAAAGCTAACCTTAACCCTTGTCTTTCTAGATGTGATGTGTTTCTTTTGCAGGTTTCTAGGGATGCTTGTAATGTAGGATTGTCGGCCCTAAAGGAAGATGGAATTACACATGGGCGCCGATTACAATCACAAAGGAGCATCAGAGTGCTAATTACTTGTTGCTTTATCCGGGAGGAGAAGCTACGCGTGTCATGCTTGATCCTCCATGCATAAAGCTTGGTTCACAAGGTGAGTATCATGATCATGCTACATTCGATATTACTGAAATTTCTCCTATTGATTTCGTAGGCATCGATTCGAGGACGAATCGCTTTGAGGATGGAGGGAATGATGCAAATTACCTAGACAAGCTTGGATATGGCAAGCTTATCTTCAGAGGCATCAAAGAGGAGCATCGATCTCACAAGAATTTCAAGAAGAGTTGGACATCAAAGCGAAGGACGCGAAGAACGCGTGCAGAAATTCCTGGACCGTGCAGTATCGGAAATAAATTCATATCTCTAGCTCTACAACTCGGATTGCTGCGATCGTGAACTCTCTGGAAAGATAAGACGCAGATCTACAAATTTGATGTTGAGCCCAGAAGCTGAATCGGCCTTTTTCCTTTACTGAAATGCGCTTGAATTCGACGAACAGATTCTGTCCGGAAATTCGGTTTAGTTTTTATTATTTGGGCTAAAGTGTTTTTAGTTGGGTTTTATTATTTGTTGGGTTTGTAATTTCGTCTTGGACTATATTTGGGTTATTATTTGTGGGCTTTATTTCAGTTAATTGGTTTTTATTGTAAGGTTTTAATTAGTGTCCATGTTATGTGGGCTCAATTAAAACCTAGTCCAATTAGGGTTAGGGTTTCGGTCACTTTAGGGTTTGGAATAGGGTTTGGCTGACTTGGCCCTATTAGGTGACGACCTAGGATTAGTATAAATACTTTCTTTACTTTCAGAATTAGGAGGATGACGAATTTTGTTAAAAAAAAAACGGTTACTCTTTTGAGAGTTTCTTTTCTGTTTGAGTGATTCAAACAAATCCATGAGTGCTGATGCTCTTGGAAACCTTGAGTGCTGATTCTCTTGGTTTATTCTAAGGATTTAGATTACTTATCAGGTTTTATCCAATTCTGTGGCGTGTTCTAATTCCTTGTTGTTATTTCTGTTTCTCTTGCTGATTAGGGTTTCAGAGTGACGACACCCTTGGTGTTTCAAGTATTCTTATTTCTATTCATGTTGATTTGGGAGGAAAAAGGGGAGGCGAATTCCTAAGTTTGATTGAGATTGAGGTCGAGACCACAATCTGATTCTGTGGAAATTCTGGTGCTGATTCTAGGATTTCTGCTGTATCATTAGGTAGCATTTGACATGGTGGATTCGGAGATTGCTCATTGATGCGCCATTGGTGCGCTATTGGTGCGTCATTGGTGCGCTATTGTTGCGATTTTTGAGTTTTGAGCTGAAATTTTGATTTTTGATTTTTGAGCTAAAAATTTTTACACACATGAATAAAAATCCAGTCCTACTACCTGCAAATTTTCAGATTTTTCAGAGAAGTGCAAGTCCAACTTTCTATTTTTGGAACAATTAAAATCCCGTAAATCGGGAAAAATGGAAAAGCACCTCAGATGACCTCAAAATGTCCGAGGAAGGCAGCTAATAATGCTTAAAATTCTTCCCCATATTTGTGGAGTCATCTTAGCTAGCATTTAACAAGGTGGATTTGGAGATTGCTCATTGGTGCGCTATTGGTGCGATTTTTGAGTTTTGAGTTGAAATTTTGACTTTTGAGCTGAAATTTTGTACACACAAGAATAAAAATGCAGTCCAACTACCTGCAAAATTTCAGATTTTTCTAATATGTGGAAGTCCGACTTTTTATTTTTTAACAATTAAAATCCCGTAAATCGGGAAAAATGGAAAAGCAACTTAGATGAGCCCAAAATGTCCGGGGAAGGCATCCAAAAATCCTTATAAATCGTCCCCATATTTGTGGAATCATCTTAGGTCGCATTTGACCTGGTGGATTTGGAGATTGCTCATTGGGGCGCCATTGGTGCGCTATTGGTGCGATTTTTGAGTTTTGAGCTGAAATTTTCATTTTTAAGTTTTGAGCTGATGTTTTGTACACACACGAGTAAAAATCCATTCCAACTACCTGAAAAATTTCAGATTTTTCTGAGATGTGGAAGTCCAATTTTTAATTTTTGGAACAATTAAAATTCTGAAATTAGGAAAAATAGAAAAGGACCTTAGATGAGCTCAAAATGTCCGGGGAAGGCATCCAAAAATCCTTATAAATCATCCCTAAATTTGTGAAATCATCTTAGGTAGCATTTGACATGGTGGATTTGGTGCTTGCTCTTATGCATTGGTTCACTGGGCCATTGGTGCGCTATTGGGGCACCATTGGGGCGCCATTGGTGCGCGATTCGTGCGCCATTGGTGCGATTTTTGAGTTTTGAGCTGAAATTTTGATTTTTGAGTTTTGTGCAGAAATTTTGGACACACACCAATGAAAATCCAATGCAACTACCTGCAAAATTTCAGATTTTTCTGAGATGTGGAAGTCCGACTTTTTATTTTTGGAACAATTAAAATCCTGTAAATCGGGAAAAATAAAAATTTTGAATTTTGAATTTTGAGCAGAAATTTTGCACACACACCAATAAAAATCAAATCCAACTACCTGAAAAATTTCAGATTTTTATAAGAATTAGAAATCCGATTTTTTATTTTTGTAACAATTAAAATTCTGAAAATTGGAAAAAATGGAAAAGCACCTCAGATGACCTCAAATTGTCCGGGGAAGGCATCCAAAAATCCTTATAAATCATCCCCATATTTGTGGAATCATCATAGGTAGCATTTTACATGGTGGATTTGGAGATTGCTCTTATGCATTGGTTCACCGGACTATTGGTACGCTATTGAGGCGCCATTGGGCCGCTATTGGCGCTATTTTTGAGTTTTGCGCTGAAATTTTGATTTTTTAGTTTTGAGCTAAAATTTTGAACACACACCAATAAAAATTCAGTCCAACTACCTGCATAATTTCAGATTTTTTTGGGATGTGGAAGTCCGACTTTTTATTTTTGGAACAATTAAAATCCTGTAAATCGAGAAAAATGGAAAAGCACCTCAGAAGAGCTCAAAAAGTCCGGTGAAGGCATCCAAAAATTCTTATAAATCATCCCCATATTTGTTGAATCATCTTAGGTAGCATTTTACAGGGTGGAATTGGAGATTGCTCTTAAGCATTGGTTCACTGGGCCACTGGTGCGCTATTTCGGCGCCACTGGGGCGCTATTGGTCCGCCATTGGTGAGCTATTGGTGCGATTTTTGAGTATTGAGCTGAAATTTTTATTTTTGAATTTTCTGCTGAAATTTTGTACAAACAACAATAAAAATCCAATCCAACAACCTGCAAAATTTCAGATTTTTCTCTCTTTACCTTCAGTCTGAAAAATAAAAACCTTGTTAATTTTAGGGTATTTAGCCCCTTTTACCTTTTCGTGGAGTCTACTGGAGTTTTACAGGTTCCTTCCGTAGCTTTTTAGGAATATTTAGTAGCCCATATTTGTGGAATCATCTTAGGTAGCGTTTGACATGGTGGATTTGGAGATTGCTCTTATGCATTGTTTCGTTGGGCCATTGGTGCGCTATTGGGGCGCCATTGGTGCGCCATTGATGCGCTATTGGTGCGCCATTGGTGCGAATTTTGAGTTTTGAGCTGAAATTTTGATTTTCCAGTTTTGAGCGGAAATTGTGTACACACACCAATAACAATCCAATCCAACTATCTGCAAAATTTCAGAATTTTCTGACAATTGGAAGTCCAACTTTTTATTTTTGGAACAATTAAAATCCCATAAATCGGAAAAATTGGAAAACACCTCAGATGAGCTCAAAATGTCCGGGCAAGGCATCAAAAAATCCTTATAAATCATACCCATATTTGTGGAATCATCTTAGGTAGCGTTTGACATGGTGGATTTGCAGATTGCTCTTACGCATTGGTTCAATGGGCCAATGGGGCGCCATTGGTGCGCCATTGGTGCGCTATTGGGGCGCCACTGGTGTGATTTTTGAGTTTTAAGCTGAAATTTTTAACAGAAACCAATCCAACTACCTGCAAAATTTCAGAATTTTCTGAGAAGTGGAAGTCCTACTTTTCATTTTTGGAAAAATTAAAATCCCATAAATCGGGAAAAATGGAAAAGCACCCCAGACGAGCTCAAAATGTCCAGGGAAGGCATCCAAAAATCCTTATAAATCATCCCCACATTTGTGGAATAATCTTATGTAGCATTTGACATGGTGGATTTGGTGCGCTATTGGTGCGCTATTGGTACTTTTTTTGAGTTTTGAACGTAAATTTTTAATTTTTGGGTTTTAAGCCGACATTTTGTACACACACCAATAAAAATCCAATCCAACTACCTGAGAAATTTCAGAATTTTCTGAGATGTGGAAGTCCGACTTTTTACTTTTGGAACAATTAAAATCCCGTAAATCAAGAAAAATGGAAAAGCACCTCTGTTGAGCTCAAAATGTCAGGGGAAGGCATCCAAAAATTTTTATAAATCATCCCCATATTTGTGGAATCATCTTAGGTGGCATTTGACATGGTAGATTTGGAGATTGCTCTTACGCATTGGTTCAATGGGCCATTGGGGCGCCATTGGGGCGCCATTGGTGCGATTTTTGAGTTTTGAGCTGAAATTTTAATTTTTCGGATTTGAGCTGAATTTTTTAACACAAACCAATAAAAACTAATCCAACTACCTGCAAAATATCAAAATTTTCTGAGATGTGGAAGTCCTACTTTTCATTTTTGGAACAATTAAAATCCCGTAAATCGGGAAAAATGGAAAAGCACCCCAGATGAGCTCAAAAAGTCCGGGGAAGGCATAAAAAAATACTTATAAATCATCCCCATATTTGTGGAATCATCTTATGTGGCATTTGACATGGTGGATTTGGAGATTGCTCATTGGTGCGCCATTGGTGAGCTATTGGTATGATTTTTGAGTTTTCAGCTGAAATTTTGTACACACACCAATCCAATCCAACTACCTGCAAAATTTCAGATTTTTCTGAGATGTGGAAGTCCGACTTTTTATTTTTGGAACAATTAAAATCCCGTAAATCGGGAAAAATGGAAAAGCACCCACATGAGCTCAAAAAGTCCGGGGAAGGCATAAAAAAATCCTTATAAATCATCCCCATATTTGTGGAATCATCTTATGTGGCATTTGACATGGTGGATTTGGAGATTGCTCATTGGTGAGCCATTGGTGCGATTTTTGAGTTTTGAGCTGACATTTTGATTTTTGAGTTTTGAGCTGAAATTTTGTACACACACCAATAAAAATCCAATCCATAAAATCTCGTAAATCGGGAAAAACTGAGAAGCACCTCAAATGAGCTCAAAATGTTGGGGGAAGGCATCCAAAAATCCATATAAATCATCCCCATATTTGTGCAATCTTCTTCGATAGCATTTGACTTGGTCGATTTGGAGATTGCTCTTATGCATTGGTTCACTGGTGTGCTATAGGGGCGCTATTGGGTCGCGCCATTGGTGCGCCATTGGTGCGATTTTTGAGTTTTGAGATGAAATTTTGACTTTTGGGTTTTGAGCTGAATTTTTGTACACACACCAATAAAAATACAATCACACTACCTACAAAATTTCAGATTTTTATGAGACGTGGAATTCCGACATTTTAATTTTTGGAACAATTTAAATCCTGTAAATCGGGAAAAATAGAAAAGCACCTCAGATGAGCTCAAAATGTCCGGGGAAGGCATCCAAAAATCCTTATAAATCATCCCCATATTTGTTGAATCATCTTAGGTAGAGTTTGACATGGTGGATTTTGAGATTGCTCTTACGCATTGGTTCACTGGGCCATTGGGGCGCTATTGGGCCGCCATTGGTGCGATTTTTGAGTTTTGAGCTGAAATTCTGATTTTTGAGTTTTGAGCTGAAATTTTTTACACAAACCAATAAAAACCTATCCAACTACCTGCAAAATTTCAAAATTTTCTGAGATGTGGAAGTCCGATTTTTCATTTTTGGAACAACAAAAATCCCGTAAATCGGGAAAAATGGAAAAGCACCCTATATGAGCTCAAAATGTCCGAGGAAGGCATCCAAAAATCCTTATAAATCATCCCCATATTTGTGGAATCATCTTATGTAGCGTTTGACATGTTGGATTTGGAGATTGATTATTGGTGCGCTATTGGTACGATTTTTGAGTTTTGTGCTGAAATTTTGATTTTTGGGTTTTGCGCTGAAATTTTGTACACACACCAATAAAAATCCAATCCAACTACCTGCAAAATTTCAGAATTTTCTGACATTTGGAAGTCCGATTTTTTATTTCTGGCATAATTAAAATCCCTTAAATCGGGAATAATGGAAAAGCACCTCAGATGAGCTCAAAATGTCCGGGGAAGGCATCCAAAAATCCTTACAAATCATCCCCACATTTGTGGAATCATCTTAGGTTGCATTTTACATGATGGATTTGGAGATTTCCCTTATAGATTGGTTCACTGGGACAGTGGTGCGCCATTGGGGCGCTATTGGTGCGATTTTTGAGTTTTGAGCTGAAATTTTAATTTTTTTAGTTTTGAGCAGAACTTTTGTACACACACCAGTAAAAATCCAATCCAACTACCTTGAAAATTTTAGATTTTTCTGAGAAGTGGAAGTCCGACTTTTTATTTTTGGAACAATTAAAATCCTGTAAATCGGGAAAAATGGAAAAGCATCTCAGAAGAGCTCAAAATGTTCGGGGAAGGCATCCAAAAACCCTTATAAATCATCCCCATATTTGTGAAATCATCTTAGGTAGCATTTGACATGGTGGATTTGGAGATTGCTCCTATGCATTGGCTCACTGGGCCATTGGTGCGCTATTGGAGCGCCATTGGTGCGCCATTGTTGCGCTATTGGTGCGTCATTGGGGCGCCGCTAGTGCAATTTTTGAGTTTTGAGCTGAAATGTTTTACACACACCAAAAAAATTCCATTCCAACTACCTGAAAAATTTTAATTTTTTCTGAGATGTGGAAGTCCGACTTTTTATTTTTGGAACAATTAAAATCCCGTAAATCAAAAAAAATGGAAAAGCACCTCAGATGAGCTTAAAATGTCCGGGGAAGGCATCCAGAAATCCTTATAAATCATCCACATATTTGTGCAATCAACCTATGTAGTATTTGACATGGTGGATTTGGAGATTGCTTATTGGTGCGCCATTGGTGCGCTATTGGTACGATTTCTGAGTTTTGAGCTGAAATTTTGATTTTTGGGTTTTGAGCTGAAATTTTGTGGAATCATCTTAGGTAGCATTTGACATGGTGGAATTGGAGATTTCTCTTATGCATTTGTTCACTGAGCCATTGGTGCGCTATTATTGCGCCAATGATGCGCTGTTGGGAGGCTATTGGTACGCCATTGGGTCGCCATTGGTGCGATTTTTGAGTTTTGTGCTGAAATTTTGCTTTTTGAGTTTTGAGCTGAAATTTTGAGTTTTGAGCTGAAATTTTGGACACACACCAATAAAAATCGAATCTAACTACCTGCGAAATTTCAGAGTTTTCTGAGCTGTGGAAGTCCGACTTTTTATTTTTGGAGCAATTTAAATACCGTAAATCGGAAAAATGGAAAAGCACCTCAAATGAGCTCAAAATGTCCGGGGAAGGCATCCAAAAATCCTTATAAATCATCCTCATATTTGTGGAATCATCATACTTAGCTTTTGACATGGTGGATTTGGAGATTGCACTTATGCATTGGTTCAGTGGGCCATTGGTGCGCCAATGGGGCGCTATTGGGGCGCCATTGGTGCTATTTTTGAGTTTTGAAAAGAAATTTTGATTTTTGAGTTTTGAGCTGAATTTTTTAAACAAACCAATAAAAACCCAATCCAACTACCTGCAAAATTTCAGAATTTTCTGAGATGTGGAAGTCCGACTTTTTATTTATGGAACAATTAAAATCCCGTAAACTGGGGAAAATGGAAAAGCACCCCAGATGAGCTCATAATGTCTGGGGAAGGCATCCAAAAATCCATATAAATCATCCTCATATTTGTGGAATCATCATAGGTAGCATTTGACATGGTGGATTTGGCGATTGCTCTTATGCATTGGTTCACTGGGCCATTGGTGCGCTATTGGGGCGCCATTGGTGCGCCATTGATGCGATATTGGTGCGCCATTGGTGCGATTTTTGAGTTTTGAGCTGAAATTTTGATTTTTGAGTTTTGTGCAGAAATTTTGTACACATAACAATAAAAATTCAATCCAACTACTTGCAAAATTTTAGAATTTTCTGAGAAGTGGAAGTCCGACTTTTTATTTTTGGAACAATTAAAATCCCGTAAATTGGCAAATATGGAAAAGCACCTCAGATGACTTCAAATTGTCCGAGGAGGGCATCCGAAAATGCATATATGTACACACACCAATAAAAATCCAATCCAACCACCTGTGAAAATTTTAGATTTTTCTGAGAAGTGGAAATCCGACTTTTTATTTATGGAACAATTAAAATCCCATAAATTAGAAAAAATGGAAATTTTGGTTTTTGAATTTTGAGCTGAAATTTCGCACACACACCAATAAAAATCCAATCCAACTACCTGCAAAATTTTCAATCTTTTTAAGATGTGGAAGTCCGATTTTTATTTTTTGAACAGTTAAAATCCTGTAAATCAGAAAAAATGGAAAAGCACCTCAGATGACCTCAAAATGTCCGAGGAAGGCATCCAAAGGTGCTTATAAATCATCCCTACAGTTGTGGAATCATCTTAGGTAGGATTTGACATGCTGGATTTGGAGAATGCTCATTGGTGCGCCTTTGGTGCGCTATTGGTGCGATTTTTGAGTTCTGAAATGAAACTTTGATTTTTGAGTTTTGTGCTGAAATTTTGATTTTTGAGTTGTGTGCTGAAATTTTGTACACATAACAATAAAAATCCAATCCAACTACTTGCAAAATTTCAGATTTTTCTGAGAAGTGGAAGTCCGATTTTTTATTTTTGGAACAATTAAAATCCCGTAAATCGGCAAATATGGAAAAGCACCTCAGATGACTTCAAATTGTCCGAAGAGGGCATCCGAAAATGCATATAAATCATCCCCATATTTTTGGAGTCATCTTAGGTAGCTTTTGACCAGGTGGGTTTGGAGATTGGTCATTGTTGCGCCATTGGTGCACTATTGATACGATTTTTGAGTTTTGAGCTGAAATTTTAATTTTTGAGTATTATGCTGAAATTTTGTACACACACTAATAAAAATCCAGTCCAACTACCTGCAAAATTTAAGATTTTTCTGAGATGTGGAAGTCCGACCTTTTAACTTTTGGAACAATTAAAATCCCCGTAAATGGGGAAAAATGGAAAACCACCTCAGAAGACCTCAAAATGTCCGAGGAAGGCATCCAAAAATCGTTATAAATCATCCCCATACTTTTGGAATCATCTTACGTAGCATTTGACATGGTGGATTTGGAGATTGCTCATTGGTGCGCTATTGGTGCGATTTTTTAGTTTTGTGCTGAAATTTTATTTTTTGAGTTTTGAGCTGAAAATTTGTACACACACGAATAAAAATCCAGTCCAACTACCTGAAAAATTTCAGATTTTTATGAGAAGTGGAAGTCCAACTTTTTATTTTTGGGAAAATTAAAATCCCGTGAATCGGGAAAAATGGAAAAGCACCTCAGATGAGCTCAAAATGTCCGAGGAAGTCATCCAAAAATCCCTATAAATCAACCCCATACTTGTGGAATCATCTTAGGTAGCATTTGGCATGGTGGATTTGGAGACTGCACTTATGCATTGGTTCGCTGGGCCATTAATGCGCCATTGGGTCGCCGTTGGTGCGCCATTGGGGCACCGTTGGTGCGATTTTGGAGTTTTGTGCTGAAATTTTAATTTTTGAGTTTTGAGCTGAAATTTTTTACACAAACCAATAAAAACCCAATCCCACTACCTGCAAAATTTCAGAATTTTCTGAGGCGTGGAAGTCCGACTTTTCGTTTTTGGAACAATTAAAATCCCGTAAATTAGAAAAAATGGAAAAGCACCTAAGATGACCTCAAAATGTCCGAGGAAGGCATCCAAAATTCCTATAAATCATCCCCATATTTTTGGAATCATCTTAGGTAGCATTTGGCATGGTGGATTTGGAGATTGCCCGTTGGTGCGCTATTGGTGAGCCGTCGGAGCGCTATTGGTGCGATTTTTAAGTTTTGAGCTGAAATATTAATTTTTGAGTTTTGAGCTGAAATTTTGTACAGACACGAACAAAACTCCAGTCCAACCACCTACAAAATATCAGATTTTTCTGAGATGTGGATGTCTGACTTTTTATTTTTAGAACAATTAAAATCCGGTAAATGGGGAAAAATGGAAAAGCACCTTAGATGAGCTCAAAATGTCCGGGGAAGGCATTCAAAAATCATTATAAATCATCCCCATTTCTGTGAAATCATCTTAGGTAGCATTTGACATGGTGGATTTGGACATTGCTCTTATGCATTGGTTCACTGGACCATTGGTGCGCCATTGATGCGCTATTGGGGCGCTATTGGTGTGCCAATGGGGCGAGCTATAGGTGCAATTTTTGAGCTTTAAGCTGAAAATTTAATTTTTTTTAATTTTGAGCTGAAATTTCGTACACACACCAATAAAAATCCAATCCAACTACCTGCCAAATTTTAGATTTTTCTGAGATGTGGAAGTCTGACTTTTTATTTTCGGAACAATTAAAATCCCGTAAATCAGAAAAAATAGAATTTTTGATTTTTGAATTTTGAGCTGAAATTTTGTACTCACACGAATAAAAACCCAATCCAACTAACTGAAAAATTTCAGATTTTTCTGAGAAGTGCAAGTCTGATTTTTATTTTTGGAACAATCAAAATCCCGTAAATCGGAAAAAATGGAAAAGCACCTCAGAAGACCTCAAAATGTCCGAGGAAGGCATCCAAAAATCCTTATAAATCATACCCATTTTTTTTGATTCTTCTTAGGTGGGATTTGACGTGGTGGATTTGGAGATTGCTCATTGGTACGCCAATTGTTCGCTATTGGGGCGATTTTTGAGTATTGAGCTGAAATTTTGATTTTTGAGTTTTGAGCTGAAATTTTGTACACACACGAATAAAAATCCAGTCCAACTGCCTGCAAAATTTCAGATTCTTCTGAGAAGTGGAAGTCCGATTTTTGATTTTTGAAACAATTAAATTCCCGTAAATCGGAAAAAATGGGAAAGAACCTTAGATGAGCTCAAAATGTCCGGGGAAGGCATCCAAAAATGCTTATAACTCATCCCCATATTTGTGGAATCGTCTTAGGTAGTATTTGACATGGTGAAATTGGAGATTGCTCTTATGCATTGGTTCACTGGGCCAATTGTGCGCCATTGATGCGCTATCGGGGCCCTATTGGTCTGCCATTGGGGCGAGCTATTGGTGTAATTTTTGAGTTTTGAGCAGAAATTTTGATTTTTGAATTTTGAGCTGAAATATCATACACACACCAATAAAAATTCATTCTAACTACCTGCCAAATTTCAGATTTTTCTGGGATGTGGAAGTCCGAGTTTTTATTTTTGGAACAATTAAAATCCCGTAAATCAGAAAAAATAGAAAATTTGAATTTTGAATTTTGAGCTAAAATTTTGCACACACACCAATAAAAATCCAATCCAAGTACCTGATAAATTTCAGATTTTTCTGAGATGTGGAAGTCGGACTTTTTATTTTTGGAACAATTAAAATCCCGTAAATCGAAAAAAATGGAAAAGCACCTCAGATGACCTAAAAATCTCCGAGAAAGGCGTCCAAAAATTCTTATAAATCATCCCCATATTTTTGGAATCATCTTAGGTAGTATTTGGCATGGAGGATTTGGAGAATGCTCATTGGTGCGCCATTGGTGCGTTATTGGTGCGCCATTGGTGCAATTTTTGAGTTTCGAGCTGAAATTTTGATTTTTGAGTTTTGATCTGAAATTTTGTATACACACGAATAAAAATCCAGTCCAAGTACCTTCAAGATTTCAGATTTTTCTGAGATGTGGAAGTCCGACTGTTATTTTTGGAACAATTAAAATCCCGTAAATCGGAAAAATGGAAAAGCGCCTCAAATGACCTCAAAATGTCCGAGGAAGGCATCCAAAAATCCTTATAAATCATCCCCATATTTTTGGAATCATCTTAGGTAGCATTTGACATGGTGGATTTGGAGATTGCTCTTATGCATTGGTTCACTGGGCCATTGGTGCTCCACTGATGCACTATTGGGGCGCTATTGGTGTGCCATTGGTGCGATTTTTGAGATTTGGGCTGAAATTTTGATTTTTGAGTTTTGAGCTGAAATTTTGTACTCAAACGAGTAAAAATCCAGTCCAACTACCTGCAAAATTTCATAGTTTTCTGAGATGTGGAAGTCCGATTTTTTATTTTTGGAACAATTAAAATCCCAAAAATAGGGGAAAATGGAAAAGCACCTTAGAAGAGCTCAAAATGTCCGGGGAAGGCATCAAAAAATCATTATAAATCATCCCCATATTTGTGGGATCATCTTAGGTAGCATTTGACATGGTGGATTTGGACATTGTTCTTATGCATTGGTTCACTCGGCCGTTGGTGCGCCATTGATGCGATATTAGGGCGCTATTGGTGTGCCATTGGGGCGAGCTATTGGTGCGATTTTTGAGTTTTGAGCCGAAATTTTAATTTTTAAATTTTCAGCTCAAATTTCGTACACACACCAATAAAAATCCAATACAACTTCCTTCCAAATTTTAGATTTTTCTGAGATGTGGAAGTCCGATTTTTTATTTTTGCAACAATAAAAATCCCGTAAGTCAGAAAAAGTAGAAATTTCGATTTTTGAATTTTGAGCTGAAATTTTGTACACACACCAATAAAAATCCAATCCAACTAGCTGAAAAATTTTAGATTTTTCTGAGTTGTGGAAGTCCGACTTTTTGCTTTTGGAACAATTAAAATTCCGTAAATCGGAAAAAATGGAAAGGCACCCTTCTTGACCTCAAAATGTCCGAGAAAGGCATCCAAAAGTCCTTATAAATCATCCCCATATTTGTGGAATCATCTTAGGTAGCATTTGACATGGTGGATTTGGACATTGTTCTTATGCAATGGTTCACTCGGCCGTTGGTGCGCCATTGATGCGATATTAGGGCGCTATTGGTGTGCCATTGGGGCGAGCTATTGGTGCGATTTTTGAGTTTTGAGCTGAAATTTTGATTTTTGAATTTTCAGCTGAAATTTAGTACACACACCAATAAAAATCCAATACAACTACCTTCCAAATTTTAGATTTTTCTGAGATGTGGAAGTCCGACTTTTTATTTTTGGAACAATTAAAATCCGGTAAATCAAAAGAAATATAAATTTTGGTTTATGAATTTTGAGCAAAAATTTTGTACACACACCAATAAAAATCCAATCCAACTACTTGAAAAATTTTAGACTTTTCTGAGTTGTGGAAGTCCGAGTTTTTGCTTTTGGAACAATTAAAATCCCGTAAATCGGAAAAAATGGAAAAGCACCTCACCTGACCTCAAAATGTCCGAGAAAGGCATCCAAAAATTCTTATAAATCATCCCCATATTTGGGGAATCATCTTAGGTAGTATTTGGCATGGTGGATTTGGAGATTGCTGATTGGTGTGCCATTGGTGCGCGATTGGTGCGCCAATGGTGCAATTTTTGAGTTTCGAGCTGAAATTTTGATTTTTGAGCTTTAAGCTGAAATACTGTACACACACGAATAAAAATCCAGTCCAAATACCTGCACAATTTCAAATTTTTCTGAGACTTGGAAGTCCGACTTTTTATTTTTGGAACAATTAAAATCCCGTAAATCGGAAAAAATGGAAAAGCACCTCGAATGACCTCAAAATGTCCGAGGAAAGCATCCAAAAATCCTTATAAATCGTCTCCATATTTGTGGAATCATCTTAGGAAGCGTTTGACATGTTGGATTTGGAGATTGCTCATTGGTGCGCCAATGGTGCGACATTGGTGCGCTATTGGTGCGATTTTTGAGTTTTGAGCTGAAATTTTGATTTTTGAGTTTTGAGCTGAAATTTTGTACACTCCCAAATAAAAATCCAGTCCAACTACCTGCAAAAATTCAGATTTTTCTGACATGTGGAAGTCCAACTTTTTACTTTTGGAACAATTAAAATCCCGTAAATCAGAAAAAATGGAAAAGCACATTAGATGAGCTCAAAATGTGCAGGGAAGGCATCCAAAAATCATTATAAATCATCCCCATATTTTTGGAATCATTTTAGGTAGCATTTGACGTGGTGTACTTGGACATTGCACTTATGCATTGGTTCCCTGGGCCATTGGTGCGCCATTGATGCACTATTGGGGTGCTATTGGTGTGCCATTGGGGCGAGCTAATGGTGTGATTTTTGAGTTTTGAGCTGAAATTTTGTACACAGACCAATAAAAATCCAATCCAACTAGCTGCCAAATTTCAGATTTTTCTGAGAAGTGGAAGTCTGACTTTTTATTTTTGGAACAATTAAAATCCCGTAAATCAGAAAAAATAGAAATTTTAATTTTAGAATTTTGAGCTGAAATTTTGAACACTCACCAATAAAAGTTCAATCCAAATACCTGAAAAATTGCAGCTTTTTCTGAGATGTGGATGTCGGACTTTTTATATTTGGAACAATTAAAATCCCGTAAATCGGGAAAAATGGAAAAGAACCTCAGATGACCTCAAAATGTCCAAGAAAGGAATCCAAAAATCCATATAAATCATCCCCATATCTGTAGAATCATCTTAGGTAGTATTTGCCATGGTGGATTTGGAGATTGCTCATTGGGGCGCCATTGGTGCACTGCTGGTGCGATTTTTGAATTTCGAGATGAAATTTTAATTTTTGAGTTTCGAGCTTAATTTTTGTACACACAAGAACAAAAATCCAGTCCAACTACCTGCAAAATTTCAGATTTTTCTGAGATGTGGAAGTCCGATTTTTTATTTTTGGAACAATTAAAATTTCGTAAATCGGGAAAAGTGGAAAAGCACCTTAGTTGAGCTCAAAATGTCCAGGGAAGGCTTCCAAAAATCATTATAAATCATCCCCATATTTTTGGAATCTCTTAGGTAGCATTTGGCACGGTGGATTTGGAGATTGCTCATTGGTGCGCTATTGGTGCGATTTTTGAGTTTTGAGCTTAAATTTTGTATACACACGAATAAAAATCCAGTCCAAATACCTGAAAAATTTGAGATTTTTCTGTGATGCAGATGTCCGACTTTTTATTTTTGCTACATTAAAATCCCGTAAAATCGGGAAAAATGGAAATGCACCTTAGATGAGCTCAAAATGTCCGGGGATGGCATCCAAAAATCTTTACAAATCTTCCCCATATTTGTGGAATCGTCTTAGGAAGCATCTGACATGGTGGATTTGGAGATTGCTCCTATGCATTGGTTCACTGGGACATTGGTGCGCGATTGGGGCGCCATTGGTGCGCTATTGGGGCGCTTTTGGTGCGCCATTGGGGCGCCATTTGTGCGACTTTTGTGTTTTGAGCTGAAATTTTGATTTTTTAATTTTGAGCTGAAATTTCATACACACACCAATAAAAATCCAATCCAACCACCTGCCAAGTTTCAAATTTTTCAGAGATGTGGAAACCCGACTTTCTATTTTTGGAACAAATAAAATCCCGTAAATCAGAAAAATGGAAATTTTAATTTTTAAATTTTATGCTGAAATTTTGCACAAACACCAATAAAAATTCAATCCAACTACCTGCAAAATTTTCAATTTTTCTGAGATGTGGAAGTCCGACTTTTATTTTTGGAACAATTAAAATCCCGTAAATCAGAAAATATGGAAAAGCACCTCAGATGACCTCAAATTGTCCGAGGAAGGCATCCAAAAATCCTTATAAATCATCCCCATATTTATGGAATCATCTTAGGTAGGATTTGACTTGGTGGATTTGGAGATTCCTCATTGGTGCACTATAAGTTCAATTTTTGAGTTTTGAGCTGAAATTTTGATTTTTAAATTTTGAGCTGAAATTTTGTACACACACGAACAAAAATCCAGTCCAACTACCTCTAGAATTTCAGATTTTTTTGAGATGTGGAAGTCGGACTTTTTATTTAGGAAACAATTAAAATCCCGTAAATAAGAAAAATGGAAAAATACCTCAGAAGACCTCAAAATGTCCGAGGAGGGCATCCAAAAATCCTTACAAATCATCCCCGTATTTTTTGAATCATCTTAGGTAGCATTTGACATGGTGGATTTGGAGAATGCTCATTGGTGCGCTACTGGTGCGATTTTTGAGTTTTGAGCTGAAATTTTGTACACACAAAAATAAAAATCCAGTCCAACTACGCGCAAAATTTTAGACTTTTCTGAGATGAGGAAGTCTGACTTTTTATTTTTGGAAAAATTATAATCCTGTAAATCGGGAAAAATGGAAAAGCACCTTAGATGAGCTCAAAATGTTCGGGGAAGGCTTCCAAAAATTCTTATAAATCATCCCCATATTTGTGGAATCTTCTTAGGTAGTATTTGACAAGGTGGATTTGGAGATTGCTCTTATGCCATGGTTCACTGGGCCATTGGTGCGCCATTGATGTGCTATTGGTGCGCCAATGGTGCAATTTTTGAGTTTCGAGCTGAAATTTTAATTTTTGAGCTTTAAGCTATATTGTACACACACGAATAAAAATCCAGTCCAAAACTACCTGCAAATTGTCAGATTTTTCTGAGACTTGGAAGTCCGACTTTTTATTTTTGGAACAATTAAAATCCCGTAAAATCGGAAAAAATGGAAAAGCACCTCAAATGACCTCAAAATGTCCGAGGAAGGCATCCAAAAATCCTTATAAATCATCCCCATATTTTTGGAAACATCTTAGGTAGCATTTGACATGGTGGATTTGGAAATTGCTCATCGGTGCGCCATTGGGGCGCAATTGGTGCGCCATGGGGCCGCTATTGGTGCGATTTTTGAGTTTCGAGCTGAAATTTTGATTTTTGAGTTTTCAGCTGAAATTTTGTACACACACGTATAAAAATACAGTCCAACAACCTGCAAAATTTCAGATTTTCCTGAGATGTGGAAGTCGGACTTTTTATTTTTGGAAAAATTAAGATCCCGTAAATCGGAAAAAATGGAAAAGCACCTCAGATGACCACAAAATGTCCGAGGAAGGCATCCAATAATCCTTATAAATCATTCCCACATTTTTTGAATCATCTTAGGTAGCATTTGACATGGTGGATTTGGACATTGCTCTTATACATTGGTTCACTCGGCCATTGGTGCGCCATTGATGCGCTATTGGGGCGCTATTGGTGTGCCGTTGGGGCGAGCTACTGGTGCGATTTTTGAGTTTTGAGCTGAAATTTTGATTTTTGAATTTTCAGCTGAAATTTCGTACACACACCAATAAAAATCCAATCCAACTACCTGCCAAATTTTAAATTTTTCTGAGATGTAGAAGTCCGAATTTTTATTTTTCGAACAATAAAAATCTCGTAAATCAGAAAAAATCGAAATTTGAATTTTTGAATTTTTTGCTTAAATCTTGTACACACACGAATAAAAATCCATACCAAGTACCTGCAAAATTTCAGATTTTTCTGAGATGTGGAAGCCCGATTTTTATTTTTAGAACAATTAAAATCCCGTAAATCGGAAAAAATGGAAAAGCACCTCAAATGACCTCAAAATGTCCGAGGAAGGCATCCAAAAATCCTTTTAAATCATCCTCATATTTTTTGAATCATCTTAGGTAGCATTTGACATGGTGGATTTGGAGATTGCTCATTGGTGCGCCATTGGTGCGATTTTTGAGTTTTGAGCTCAAATTTTGTATACACACGAATAAAAATCCATTCCAAATACCTGCAAAATTTCAGAATTTTCTGAGTTATGGAAGTCCAACTTTTTATTTTTGGAACAATTAAAATCCAGTAAATCGGAAAAAATGGAAAAGCACCTCAAATGACCTCAAAATGTCCGAGGAAGGCATCCAAAAGTCATTATAAATCATCCCCATATTTGTGGAATCATCTTAGGTAGCATTTGACATGGTGGATTTGGACATTGCTCTTATCCATTGGTTCACTGGGCCATTGGTGCGCCATTGATGTGCTATTGGGGCGCTATAGGTGTGCAATTGGGGCGAGCTATTGGTGCGATTTTTGAGTTTTGAGCTGAAATTTTGATTTTTTAATTTTCAGCTGAAATTTTGTACACACACCAATAAAAATCAAATCCAACTACCTGCCAAATTTTAGATTTTTCTAAGTTGTGGAAGTCCGAATTTTTTTTATTGGAACAATTAAAATCCCGTAAATCAGAAAAAATAGAAATTTTAATTTCCGAATTTTGAGCTGAAATTTTGTACACACACCAATAAAAAACCAATCCAACTACCTGGAAATTTTCAGATTTTTCTGAGATGTGGAAGTTCGAATTTTTGTTTTTGGAACAATTAAAATCCCGTAAATTGGAAAAAATGAAAAAGCACCTCACATGACCTCAAAATGTCCGAGAAAAGGCTTCCAAAAATGCTTATAAATCGTCCCCAAATTTTTGGAATCATCTTAGGTAGCATTTGACATGGTGGATTTGGAAATTGCTCTTATGCATTGGTTCACTGGGCCATTGGTGGGCCATTGATGCGCTATTGGGGTGCTATTGGTGTGCCATTGGGGCGAGCTATTGGTGCGATTTCTGAGTTTTGAGCTGAAATTTTGATTTTTGAATTTTGAGCTGAAATTTTGTACACACACCAATAAAAATCCAGTCCAACTACCTGCAAAATTTTAGATTTTTCTGAGAAGCGGAAGTCCGATTTTTTATTTTTGGAATAATTAAAATCCCGTAAATAGGAAAAAATGGAAAGCACCTCAAATGACCTCAAAATGTCCGAGGAAGGCATCCAAAAATCCTTATAAATCATACCCAAATTTTTGGAGTCATCTTAGGTAGCATTAGACATGGTGGATTTGGAGATTGCTCATTGGTGCGTCATTGGTGCGCTATTGGTGCGATTTTTGAGTTTTGAGCTGAAATTTTGATTTTTGGGTTTTGAGCTGAAATTTTGTACACACACGAATAAAAATCCAGTCCAACTACCTGCAAAGTTTCAAATTTTTCTGAGATGTGGAAGTCCGACTTTTTATTTTTGGAACAATTAAAATCTCGTAAATCGGGAAAAATGAAAAGCACATTAGATGAGCTCAAAATGTCAAGAGAAGGCATCCAAAAATCATTATAAATCATCCCCATATTTTTGGAATCATCTTTGGTAGCATTTGACATGGTGTACTTGGACATTGCACTTATGCATTGGTTCATTGGGCCATTGGTGCGCCATTGATGCGCTGTTGGGGTGCTATTGGTGTGCCATTGGGGCGAGCTATTGGTTCGATTTTTGAGTTTTGAGCTGAAATTTCGTACACAGACCAATAAAAATCCAATCCAACTGCCTGCCAAATTTCAGATTTTTCTGAGATGTGGAAGTCTGATATTTTATTTTTGGAACAATTAAAATCCCGTAAATCAGAAAAAATAGAAATTTTAATTTTAGAATTTTGTGCTGAAAATTTGAACACACACCAATAAAAATCCAATTCAAATACCTGAAAAATCGCAGATTTTTCTGAGATATGGAAGTCAGAGTTTTTATTTTTGGAACAATTAAAATCCTATAAATCGGGAAAAATGGAAAAGCACCTGAGATGACCTCAAAATGTCCGAGAAAGGCATCCAAAAATCCTTATTAATCATCCCCATTTCTGTGGAATCATCTTAGGTAGTATTTGGCATGGTGGATCTGGAGATTGCTCATTGGGGCGCCATTGGTGCACTGTTGGTGCGATTTTTGAGTTTCGAGATGATATTTTGATTTTTGAGTTTCGAGCTGAATTTTTGCACACACAAGAATAAAAATCCAGTCCAACTACCTGCAAAATTTCAGATTTTTCTGAGAATTGGAAATCCGACTTTTTATTTTTGGAACAATTAAAATCCCGTAAATCGGGAAAAATGGAAAAGCACCTTAGATGAGCTCAAAATGTCCAGGGAAGGCTTCCAAAAATCATTATAAATCATCCCCATATTTTTGGAATCATCTTAGGTAGCATTTGGAACGGTGGATTTGGTGATTGCTTATTGGTGCGCCATTGGAGCGCTATTGGTGCGATTTTTTAGTTTCGAGCTGAAATTTTGCTTTTTGAGTTTTGAGTTTAAATTTTGTACACACAAGAATAAAAATTCAGTCCAAATACCTGAAAAATTTTAGATTTTTGCTGTGATGCGGATGTCCGACTTTTTATTTTTGCTACAATTAAAATCCCGTAAATCGGGAAAAATGGAAATGCACATTAGATGAGCTCAAAATGTCCGGGGAAGGCATCCAAAAATCTTTATAAATCTTCCCCATATTTGTGGAATCTTCTTAGGAAGCATCTGACATGGTGGATTTGGAGAATGCTCCTATGCATTGGTTCACTGGGACAATGGTGCGCGATTGGGGCGCCATTGGTGCGCTATTGGGGCGCTTTTGGTGCGCCATTGGGGCGCCATTGGTGCGACTTTTGTGTTTTGAGCTGAAATTTTGATTTTTTAATTTTGAGCTGAAATTTCATACACACACCAATAAAAATCCAATCCAACCACCTGCCAAGTTTCAAATTTTTCAGAGATGTGGAAACCCTACTTTCTATTTTTGGAACAAATAAAATCCCGTAAATCAGAAAAATGGAAATTTTAGTTTTTGAATTTTATGCTGAAATTTTGCACAAACACCAATAAAAATCCAATCCAACTACCTGCAAAATTTTCAATTTTTCTGAGATGTGGAAGTCCGACTTTTATTTTTGGAACAATTAAAATCCCGTAAATCTGAAAATATGGAAAAGCACCTCAGATGACCTCAAATTGTCCGAGGAAGGCATCCAAAAATCCTTATAAATCATCCCCATATTTATGGAATCATCTTAGGTAGGATTTGACTTGGTGGATTTGGAGATTGCTCATTGGTGCACTATAAGTTCAATTTTTGAGTTTTGAGCTGAAATTTTGATTTTTAAATTTTGAGAAGAAATTTTGTACACACACGAACAAAAATCCAGTCCAACTACCTCTAGAATTTCAGATTTTTCTGAGATGTGGAAGTCGGACTTTTTATTTAGGGAACAATTAAAATCCCGTAAATCATAAAAAATGGAAAAATACCTCAGATGACCTCAAAATGTCCGAGGAAGGCATCCAAAAATCCTTACAAATCATCCTCATATTTTTGGAATCATCTTAGGTAGCATTTGACATGGTGGATTTGGAGATTGCTCATTGGTGCACCATTGGTGCGCTATTGGTGCGATTTTTGAGTTTTGAGCTGAAATTTTGTACACACAAGAATAAAAATCTAGTGCAACTACGTGCAAAATTTTAAACTTTTCTGAGATGTGGAAGTCAGACTTTTTATTTTTGGAACAATTAAAATCCCAAAAATCGGAAAAAATGGAAAAGCACCTTAGATGAGCTCAAAATGTCCGGGGAAGGTATCAAAAAATCCTTATAAATCATCCCCATATTTGTGGAATCATCTTAGGTAGTATTTGACATGGTGGATTTGGAGATTGCTCTTATGCCAAGGTTCACTGGGCAATTGGTGCGCCATTTATGTGCTATTGGGGCGCTAATGGTGTGCCATTGGGGCGAGCTATTGGTGCAATTTTTTAGTTTTGAGCTGAAATTTTGATTTTTAAATTTTGAGTAGAAATTTTGTACACACACCAACAAAAATCAATCATACACACTGTACTATCTCAGGATGCCTCACTACATGTGTGCGGTGAGTATTTTGGGGATAATGGTACTAGAGATGCTAGAGAGAGATGCTCTACCTTCTCACTAGATTTGTTCACACCAGAACCAAAACGCAGCGATAAAAAAACAGTAACCTATTCTTCCCACGAAACTAATTCTTAGCCTATAATCCTTGTTTCTCCCGCAACGCCTTTTGGGGATGTTGATTCGGAGTTGGAGGGATTAAACATGGCTTAGAGTTGGTTCTTGTTCTGGAAGATGGGGTTATCGCTGGGTTCTTGGGCCAGGATTTAGTTCCTTTACCATTTGGCTTCTCTCCTCGGTCTTTTCTGCTGCTCATTTTAATCATGTCTAGTTTAGAGCTCAACCTGTTATCCTCCAACTTGGAGGAAGACCCTGATGGTACTGTGTCAGCCTTGGATGATATCTCAAAAAGGTGCCTTCTGGGTAGAATTATCTCCGACAAGTTCTTTGGGTTGGGTTATGTTAAGTCAAACCTCAGGAAACTCTGGGGGTGTAGTTCATTGGAAGTTTCAGCAAAGGAACCAACATCTACCTTTCCACATTTGGTTGTGTGGAGGATAAACGCAAAGTGGTGTGTGGTGCTCCTTGGTTCTTCTCTAACTGCCATGTTGTTGTCAAGGAATGGTTGCCACACCAGTCTTGGGAAAATGTCGATCTAGGTCAATCCTGCTTCTGGATCCAAGTTCATGGCCTACCATTAGAGAAAACGAATATGAAGAATGCCCAATTAATAGGTTTTCGCCTTAAGGTTGCTCTATGTACTGATCGAACCCTTCTGATGGGATTTCACAACATTGCCTCTGAGGACCGTCAATGGGTTCGTTTTAAGTATGAACAATTGCCAGAGTGCTGCTGGTTCTGTGGCCGTCTTGGCCATTCCATGGGGAGATGCTCTTTCAAAGGCCCAAATGACAAGCCCCCTATGTATGACATCCCTGAGAAAGGGTACGGACCATGGCTGTGTACCGAACCACCAACGGAGCTTTTCAGCGAATTATGTGACTATGTGATAAACTAATCTGGCACCATCACCCTACTGGTGATTACTCTGCTCGTGCTGGATACCGTGCCCTGGTTGCCCAACATCCTTTCCATGGTTCCCTCCACTCTTCATTTGTCATCCTTGAGGCCGCACGGAAGTCCATTTGGAAGCTGGACATTCAGCCTAAGATCGCCCACTTCCTTTGGCGTCTACTCCACAATGCCCATGTAACCAATGCAAATCTTGTTAGAAGAGGTATGTCGATCGATCCTACTTGCTCTATTTGTGGTTTAGAGGATGAGTCTACTGAGCACCTCCTATTCTTCTGCAATCATTCTCAAGCTACATGGTTTGGTTTCCCTTTGGGTTACCGACCCCACAAGCCAGGGTTTCCGGGCTTTGCACAATGGTGGGAAAAATGGTTGGAGGATTTTGACTGGGCTGAAGGGCGGGTTGTACTGAAAACTGTTGCTATTTACTGCTTGTAATTATGGATCACACGTATGATGCAAATTACCTAGACAAGCTTGGATATGGCAAGCTTATTTTCAGAGGCATCAAAGAGGAGCATCGATCTCACAAGAATTTCAGGAAGAGTTGGACATCAAAGCGAAGGACGCGAAGAACGCGTGCAGAAATTCCTGGACCATGCAGTATCGGGAATAAATTCATATCTCGAGGTCTACAACTCGGATTGCTGCGATCTTGGACTCTATGGAACGATAAGACGAAGATCTACAACTTTGATGTTGAGCCCAGAAGCTGAATCGGCATTTTTCTTTTATTAAAATGCGCTTGAATTCGATGGACAGATTCTGTCCGGAAATTCGGTTTAGTTTTTTTTTATTATTTGGGCTAAAGTGTTTTTAGTTGGATTTTATTATTTGTTGGGTTTGTAATTTCGTCTTGGACTATATTTGGGTTATTATTTGTGGGCTTTAGTTCAGTTATTTGGTTTTTAATTGTAAGGTTTTTAATTAGTGTCCAAATTATGTGGGCTCAATTAAAAACCTAGTCCAATTGGGGTTAGGGTTTCGGTCACTTTAGGGTTAGGAATAGGGTTTGGCTGACTTGGCC
>JAKUCV010000344.1:177162-199866 GCA_028386065.3 Turnera subulata | reverse complement strand
TTGTACAAGGAAGCTTGGTTTAAAGCTAACCTTAACCCTTGTCTTTCTAGATGTGATGTGTTTCTTTTGCAGGTTTCTAGGGATGCTTGTAATGTAGGATTGCCGGTCCTAAAGGAAGATGGAATTACACATGGGGCGCCGATTACAATCACAAAGGAGCATCAGAGTGCTAATTACTTGTTGCTTGATCCGGGAGGAGAAGCTACGCGTGTCATGCTTGATCCTCCATGCATAAAGCTTGGTTCACAAGGTGAGTATCATGATCATGCTACATTCGATATTACTGAAATTCCTCCTATTGAGGAGGGAGGGAATGATGCAAATTACCTAGACAAGCTTGGATATGGCAAGCTTATTTTCAGAGGCATCAAAGAGGAGCATCGATCTCACAAGAATTTCAGGAAGAGTTGGACATCAAAGCGAAGGACGCGAAGAACGCGTGCAGAAATTCCTGGACCGTGCAGTATCGGGAATAAATTCATATCTCGAGGTCTACAACTCGGATTGCTGCGTTCTTGGACTCTATGGAAAGATACGACGAAGCTCTACAACTTTTATGCTGAGCCCAGAAGCTGAATTGGCATTTTTCTTTTATTAAAATGCGCTTGAATTCGATGGACAGATTCTGTCCGGAAATTCAGTTTAGTTTTTTTTTATTATTTGGGCTAAAGTGTTTTTAGTTGGATTTTATTATTTGTTGGGTTTGTAATTTCGTCTTGGACTATATTTGGGTTATTATTTGTGGGCTTTAGTTCAGTTATTTGGTTTTTAATTGTAAGGTTTTTAATTAGTGTCCAAATTATGTGGGCTCAATTAAAAACCTAGTCCAATTGGGGTTAGGGTTTCGGTCACTTTAGGGTTAGGAATAGGGTTTGGCTGACTTGGCCTATTAGGTGACAACCTAGGTTAGTATAAATACTATCTTTACTTTCAGAATTGGGGGATGACGAATTTTAATAAAAAAAACGGTTACTCTTTGAGAGTTTCTTTTCTGTTTGAGTGATTCAAACAAAACCCTAAGGTGCTGATTCTCTAGGAAAACCTTGTGTGCTGATTCACTAGGTTTATTATAGGGATTAGATTTACATATCAGATTGCAAATCTGTGAGGCGTGAATTCTAACTCCTTTGGTGTTGTTTTTTGATTTCTTGCTGATTGGGAACAGGTGACGACATCTCCTTTTGGTGATTCTCAATTCCTTAATTCGTTTTCATGCTGACTTGAGGAGGAATAAGGAGTGGTGGATTGCTTAGTTTGATTGAGATTGAGGTCGGGACCACAATCTGATTCAGTAGGAATTCTGATGCTGATTCTAGGGTTCCTGCCGTATCAACGTAACTCCTATGTTTTTGATGGGCAACAGCCATTGCCTACTCGCACCATTTTGATGGCGCAACGCCAGCTTGCCGAGTTAAGCGGTGGGCGTCTTCCTGTCGTGATCAATATCAACCCCCCAGTTGATCTTTCGACATCCGGGAACCTTGGATGGAAACCGCCAGACCTGGGATACACAAAGATCAACTGTGATGCTTCCTTTGTTTCCCCTTCTTCATATGCAGGGATTGGTGTTGTTTGCCGAGATACAGCTGGCAAGATGATCGATGGCCTGGAGCTACGGGTCAAATGCTCCTCTGTGCTAGCGGCCGAAGCTATGGCTGTTAGGGAATCTGTCTTACTAGCCCTTGCTAGAGGATATTCTAATGTCCAACTAGAGACTGATTCAAGCATTGTTTACCATGCGGTTAAGGATTCTTCATATATTCCTTCCCAGATTAGGGCCTTGGTTGTTGATATCCAGCGTTGTATTTCTGCAAACAACTTTCATATTTTGCTATGTAAACGTTCTGCTAATGCTGTAGCAGACTGGGTTTCAAAGGCTGCAAGGCGGACGCAATGCCCTCCGCACTGGGTATATGCTCCACCGTCACAGCGACCCTCTCTTTTGTATCAGGATATTATTCCCACTCCTTAATGATATTCCTACTTATTGATAAAAAAAAAAAAAATCCAATCCAACTACCTGCCAAATTTCAAATTTTTCTGAGAATTGGAAGTCTGACTTTTTATTTTTGGAACAATTAAAATCTCGTAAATCAGAAAAAATGGAAATCTTGATTTTGGAATTTTGAGCTGAAATTTTGTACACACACCAATAAAAATCCAATCCAACTACCTGAAAAATTTCAAATTTTTCTGAGAAGTGGAAGTCGGACTTTTTATTTTTGGAATAATTAAAATCCCGTAAATCTGAAAAAATGGAAAAGCACCTCAGATGACCTCAAAATGTCCGAGGAAGGCATCCAAAAATCCTTATAAATCAACCCCACATTTTTGGAATCATCATAGGTAGTATTTGGCATGGTGGATTTGGAGATTGCTCAATGGTGCGCCATTGGAGCGTTATTGAGGCGCCATTGGTGCGATATTGGTGCGATTTTTGAGTTTTCAGCTGAAATTTTGATTTTTGAGTTTTGATCTGAATTTTTGTACACACACGAATAAAAATCCAGTCCAACTACCTGCAAAATTTCAGATTTGTCTGAGATGTGGACGTCCGACTTTTATTTTTGGAACAATTAAAATCCCGTAAATCGAGAAAAATGGAAAAGCACCTTAGATGAGCTCAAAATGTCCGGGGAAGGCATCCAAAAATCCTTATAAATCTTCCCCATATTTGTGGAATCATCTTAGGTAGCATTTGACATGGTGGATTTGGAGATTGCTCTAATGCATTGGTTCACTGGGCCATTGGTGCGCTACTGGGGCGCCATTGGTGCGCCATTGATGCGCCATTGGGGCGCTATTGGTGCGCCATTGGGGCGCCATTGGTGCGATTTTTGAGTTTTGAGCTGAAATTTTGATTTTTGAATTTTGAGCTGAAAATTTGTACACACACCAATAAAAATCCAATCCAACCACCTGCCAAATTTCAGATTTTTCTGAGAAGTGGAAATCCGACTTTTTATTTTTGGAACAATTAAAATCCCGTAAACCAGAAAAATTGGAAAATTTGATTTTTGAATTTTGAGCTGAAATTTTGCACACACACCAATAAAAATTCAATCCAACTACCTGCAAAATTTTCATTTTTTCTGAGATGTGGAAGTCAGACTTTTTATTTTTGGAACAATTAAAATCCCGTAAATCGAAAAAAATGGAAAAGCACCTCAAATGAGCTCAAAATGTCCGAGGAAAGCATCCAAAAGTCCTTGTAAATCATCCCCATATTTGTGGAATCATCTTAGGTAGCATTTGACATGGTGGATTTGGAGATTGCTCATTGGTGCGCTACTGATGCGATTTTTGAGTTTTGAGCTGAAATTTTAATTTTTGCGTTTTGATCTGAATTTTTGTACACACACGAATAAAAATCCAGTCCAACTACCTACAAAATTTCAGATTTTTCTGAGATGTGGAAGTCCGACTTTTTATTTTTGAAACAATTAAAATCCCGTAAATCGAGAAAAATGGAAAAGCACCTTAGATGAGCTCAAAATGTCCGGGGAAGGCATCCAAAAATCCTTATAAATCTTCCCCATATTCGTGGAATCATCTTAGGTAGCATTTGACATGGTAGATTAGGAGATTGCTCGTACGCATTGGTTCACTGGGCCATTGGTGCGCCATTGATGCGCTATTGGGGCGCTATTGGTGCGCCAATGGGGCGCCATTGGAGCAAGTTTTGAGTTTTGAGTTGAAACTTCGATTTTTGAATTTTGAGCTGAACTTTCGTACACACACCAATAAAAATCCAATCCAACCACCTGCCAAATTTCAGATTTTTCTCAGAAAAAATGGAAATTTTGATTTTTGAATTTTGAGCTTAAGTTTTGTACACACACCAACAAAAATCCATTCCAACTACCTGCAAAATTTTCAATTTTTCTGAGATGTGGAAGTCGAATTTTTTATTTTTGGAACAATTAAAATCGGGTAAATCGGAAAAAATGGAAAAGCACCTCAGATGAGCTCAAAATGTCCGAGGAAGGCATCGAAAAATCCTTGTAAATCATCCCCATATTTGTGAAATCATCTTAGGTAGCATTTGACATGGTGGATTCGGAGATTGCTCATTGGTGCAATATTGATGCGATTTTTCTGTTTTGAGCTTAAATTTTGATTTTTAAGTTTTGAGCTGAATTTTTGAACACACAAGGATAAAAATCCAATCCAACTACCTGCAAAATTTCAGATTTTTTATGTGATGTGGAAGTCCGACTTTTTATTTTTGGAACAACTAAAATCCCGTAAATCAGGAAAAATGAAAAAGCACCTTAGATGAGATCAAAATGTCCAGGGAAGGCTTCCAAAAATCCTTATAAATCTTCCCCATATTTGTGGAATCATCTTAGGTAGCATTTGACATGGTGGATTTAGAGATTGCTCTTATGCATTGGTTCACTAGGCCATTGGTGCGCTATTGGGGCGCCATTGGTGCGCCATTGATGCTCTATTGGGGCGCTATTGGTGCGATTTTTGAGTTTTGAGCTAAAATTTCGATTATTGAATTTTGAGCTGAAATTTCGTACACACACCAATAAAAGTCCAATCCTACCACCTGCCAAATTTCAGAGTTTTCTGAGATGTGAAAATCTGATTTTTTATTTTTAGAACAATTAAAATCCCGTAAATCTGAAAAAATGAAAATTTTGATTTTTGAATTTTGAGCTGAAATTTTGCACACCACCAACAAAAATCCAGTTCAACTACATGCAAAATTTCAGATTTTTCTGAGAGGTGGAAGTCCGACTTTCTATTTTTGGAAAAATTAAAATCCCGTAAATCGAGAAAAATGGAAAAGCACCTTAGATGAGCTCAAAATGTCCGGGGAAGGCATCCAAAAATCCTTATAAATCTTCCCCATATTCGTGGAATCTTCTTCGGTAGCATTTGACATTGTGAATTTGGAGATTGCTCTTACGCATTGGTTCACTGGGCCATTGGTGCGCTATTGGGGCGCCATTGGTGCGCCACTGATGCGCTATTGGTGCGCCCTTGGGGCGCCATTGGTGCGATTTTTGATTTTTGAGCTGAAATTTCGATTTTTGAATTTTGAGCTGAAATTTCGTACACATCAATAAAAATCCAATCCAACCACCTGCCAAATTTCAGATTTTTTCTGAGATGTGAAAATCCGACTTTTTATTTTTGGAACAATTAAAATCCCGTAAACCAGAAAAAATGGATATTTTGATTTTTGAATTTTGAGTTGAAATTTTGTACACACACCAATAGAAATCCAATCCAACTACCTTGAAAATTTTCAATTTTTGTGAGAAGTGGAAGTCGGACTTTTTTTTTTTGGAACAATTAAAATCCTGTAAATCGAAAAAAATGGAAAAGCACCTCAGATGAGCTCAAAATGTCCGAGGAAGGCATAAAAAGATCCTTGTAAATCATCCCCATATTTGTGGAATCATCTTAGGTAGCATTTGACATGGTGGATTTGGAGATTGCTCATTGGTGCGCTATTGATGCGATTTTTGAGTTTCGAGCTTAAATTTTGATTTTTAAGTTTTGAGCTGAATTTTTGTACACATAAGGATAAAAATCCAGTCCAACTACCTGCAAAATTTCAGATTTTTATGTGATGTGGAAGTCTGACTTTTTATTTTTGGAACAATAAAAATTCCGTAAATCGGGAAAATGGAAAAGCTCCTAAGATGAGCTCAAAATGTTCGGGGAAGGCTTCCAGGAATCCTTATCAATCTTCCCCATATTTGTGGAATCATCTTCGGCAGGATTTGACATGGTGGATTTGGAGATTGCTCTTATGCATTGGTTCGCTGGGCCATTGGTGCGCTATTGGGGCGCCATTGGTGCGCCATTGATGCTCTATTGGGGCGCTATTGGTGCGCCATTGGGGCGCCATTGGTGCGATTTTTGAGTTTTGAGCAGAAATTTCGATTTTTGAATTTTGAGCTGAAATTTCGTACACACACCAATAAAATTTCAATCCAACCTCCTGCCAAATTTCAGATTTTTCTGAGATGTGGAAATCCGACTTTTTATTTTTAGAACAATTAAAATCCCGTAAATCAGAAAAATTGAAAATTTTGATTTTTGAATTTTGAGCTGAAATTTTGCACACACACCAATAAAAATCCAATCCAACTACCTGCAAAATTTTCAATTTTTCTGAGATGTGGAAGTCGGAATTTTTATTTTTGGAACAATTAAAATCCCGTAAATCAGAAAAAATAGAAAAGCACCTTAGATGAGCTCAAAATGTCCGAGGAAGGAATCCAAAAATCCTTGTAAATCATCCCCATATTTGTCGAATCATCTTAGGTAGCATTTGAGATGGTGGATTTGGAGATTGCTCATTGGTGCGCTATAGATGCGATTTTTGAGTTTTGAGCTGAAATTTTGATTTTTGAGTTTTGAGCTGAAATGTTGTACACACACGAATAAAAATCCAGTCCAACTACCTGCGAAATTTCAGATTTTTCTGAGAAGTGGAAGTTCAATTTTTAAAATTTTGGAACAATTAAAATCACGTAAATCGGGGAAAATGGAAAAACACCTCAGATGACCTCAAAATGTTCGGGGAAGGCAACCAAAAATCCTTATAAATCGTCCCCATATTTGTGGAAACTTCTTAGGTAGCATTTGACACGGTGGATTAGGAGATTGCTCTTATGCATTGGTTCACTGGGCCATTGGTGCGCTATTGGGGCGCCATTGGTGTGCCATTGGTGCGCTATTGGGGCGCTATTGGTGCGCCATTGGTGCGCTATTGGGGCGCTATTGGTGCGCCATTGGTGCGCCATTGATGCGATTTTTGAGTTTTGAGCTTAAATTTTGTACACACACCAATAAATATCCAATCCAACTACATGTAAAATTTTAGATTTTTCTGAAATGTGGAAGTCCGACTTTTTATTTTTGGAACAATTTAAATCCCGTAAATCGGGAAAAATGGAAAAGCACCTTAGATGAGCTCAAAATGTCCGGGGAAGGCATGCCAAAATCCTTATTAATCATCCCCACTTTTTTGGAATCATCTTAGGTAGCATTTGACATGGTGGATTTGGAGATTCTTCTTATGCATACCAAGTGACCCGGTAACCACGCGATAACCCCGCGGTAACCCAGCGATGAGCACGCGGTAACCACGCTAAAAACTCAAAACTCGACTTTAAAACTAAAACCACAAAACAAGACTAATTTTGTAAAAACACCAATAAAAATCCAATCCAACTACCTGCAAAATTTCAGAATTTTCTGAGATATGGAAGTCTGACTATTTATTTTTGGAACAATTAAAATCAAGTAAATCGGAAAAAATGGAAAAGCACCTCAGATGAGCTCAAAATGTCCGAGGAAGGCATCGAAAAATCCTTGTAAATCATCCCCATATTTGTGAAATCATCTTAGGTAGCATTTGACATGGTGGATTCGGAGATTGCTCATTGGTGCAATATTGATGCGATTTTTCTGTTTTGAGCTTAAATTTTGATTTTTAAGTTTTGAGCTGAATTTTTTAACACACAAGGATAAAAATCCAATCCAACTACCTGCAAAATTTCAGATTTTTTATGTGATGTGGAAGTCCGACTTTTTATTTTTGGAACAACTAAAATCCCGTAAATCAGGAAAAATGAAAAAGCACCTTAGATGAGCTCAAAATGTCCAGGGAAGGCTTCCAAAAATCCTTATAAATCTTCCCCATATTTGTGGAATCATCTTAGGTAGCATTTGACATGGTGGATTTAGAGATTGCTCTTATGCATTGGTTCACTAGGCCATTGGTGCGCCATTGATGCTCTATTGGGGCGCTATTGGTGCGATTTTTGAGTTTTGAGCTAAAATTTCGATTATTGAATTTTGAGCTGAAATTTCGTACACACACCAATAAAAGTCCAATCCTACCACCTGCCAAATTTCAGAGTTTTCTGAGATGTGAAAATCCGATTTTTTATTTTTAGAACAATTAAAATCCCGTAAATCTGAAAAAATGAAAATTTTGATTTTTGAATTTTGAGCTGAAATTTTGCACACCACCAACAAAAATCCAGTTCAACTACATGCAAAATTTCAGATTTTTCTGAGAGGTGGAAGTCCGACTTTCTATTTTTGGAAAAATTAAAATCCCGTAAATCGAGAAAAATGGAAAAGCACCTTAGACGAGCTCAAAATGTCCGGGGAAGGCATCCAAAAATCCTTATAAATCTTCCCCATATTCGTGGAATCTTCTTCGGTAGCATTTGACATTGTGAATTTGGAGATTGCTCTTACGCATTGGTTCACTGGGCCATTGGTGCGCTATTGGGGCGCCATTGGTGCGCCACTGATGCGCTATTGGTGCGCCCTTGGGGCGCCATTGGTGCGATTTTTGATTTTTGAGCTGAAATTTCGATTTTTGAATTTTGAGCTGAAATTTCGTACACACCAATAAAAATCCAATCCAACCACCTGCCAAATTTCAGATTTTTTCTGAGATGTGAAAATCCAACTTTTTATTTTTGGAACAATTAAAATCCCGTAAACCAGAAAAAATGGATATTTTGATTTTTGAATTTTGAGTTGAAATTTTGTACACACACCAATAGAAATCCAATCCAACTACCTTGAAAATTTTCAATTTTTCTGAGAAGTGGAAGTCGGACTTTTTATTTTTGGAACAATTAAAATCCTGTAAATCGAAAAAAATGGAAAAGCACCTCAGATGAGCTCAAAATGTCCGAGGAAGGCATAAAAAAATCCTTGTAAATCATCCCCATATTTGTGGAATCATCTTAGGTAGCATTTGACATGGTGGATTTGGAGATTGCTCATTGGTGCGCTATTGATGCGATTTTTGAGTTTTGAGCTTAAATTTTGAATTTTAAGTTTTGAGCTGAATTTTTGTACACATAAGGATAAAAATCCAGTCCAACTACCTGCAAAATTTCAGATTTTTATGTGATGTGGAAGTCTGACTTTTTATTTTTGGAACAATAAAAATTCCGTAAATCGGGAAAATGGAAAAGCACCTAAGATGAGCTCAAAATGTTCGGGGAAGGCTTCCAGGAATCCTTATCAATCTTCCCCATATTTGTGGAATCATCTTCGGCAGGATTTGACATGGTGGATTTGGAGATTGCTCTTATGCATTGGTTCGCTGGGCCATTGGTGCGCTATTGGTGCGCCATTGGTGCGCCATTGATGCTCTATTGGGGCGCTATTGGTGCGCCATTGGGGTGCCATTGGTGCGATTTTTGAGTTTTGAGCAGAAATTTCGATTTTTGAATTTTGAGCTGAAAATTCGTACACACACCAATAAAATTTCAATCCAACCTCCTGCCAAATTTCAGATTTTTCTGAGATGTGGAAATCCGACTTTTTATTTTTAGAACAATTAAAATCCCGTAAATCAGAAAAATTGAAAATTTTGATTTTTGAATTTTGAGCTGAAATTTTGCACACACACCAATAAAAATCCAATCCAACTACCTGCAAAATTTTCAATTTTTCTGAGATGTGGAAGTCGGAATTTTTATTTTTGGAACAATTAAAATCCCGTAAATCAGAAAAAAATAGAAAAGCACCTTAGATGAGCTCAAAATGTCCGAGGAAGGAATCCAAAAATCCTTGTAAATCATCCCCATATTTGTCGAATCATCTTAGGTAGCATTTGAGATGGTGGATTTGGAGATTGCTCATTGGTGCGCTATAGATGCGATTTTTGAGTTTTGAGCTGAAATTTTGATTTTTGAGTTTTGAGCTGAAATGTTGTACACACACGAATAAAAATCCAGTCCAACTACCTGCGAAATTTCAGATTTTTCTGAGAAGTGGAAGTTCAATTTTTAAAATTTTGGAACAATTAAAATCACGTAAATCGGGAAAAATGGAAAAACACCTCAGATGACCTCAAAATGTTCGGGGAAGGCAACCAAAAATCCTTATAAATCGTCCCCATATTTGTGGAAACTTCTTAGGTAGCATTTGACACGGTGGATTAGGAGATTGCTCTTATGCATTGGTTCACTGGGCCATTGGTGCGCTATTGGGGCGCCATTGGTGTGCCATTGGTGCGCTATTGGGGCGCTATTGGTGCGCCATTGGTGCGCTATTGGGGCGCTATTGGTGCGCCATTGGTGCGCCATTGATGCGATTTTTGAGTTTTGAGCTTATATTTTGTACACACACCAATAAATATCCAATCCAACTACATGTAAAATTTTAGATTTTTCTGAGATGTGGAAGTCCGACTTTTTATTTTTGGAACAATTTAAATCCCGTAAATCGGGAAAAATGGAAAAGCATCTTAGATGAGCTCAAAATGTCCGGGGAAGGCATGCAAAAATCCTTATTAATCATCCCCACTTAAAACCTTAGTAGAATCCATCGTAAACTGTACCACCTAAACCTCTAAGAAGAATACGTATGGTTCACTGGGCCATTGGTGCGCTATTGGGGCGCCATTGGGTCGCTACTCGTGCGCCATTGGTGCGATTTTTGAGTTTTGAGCTGAAATTTTGATTTTGGTGTTTTGTTCTGAAATTTTGTAAAAACACCAATAAAAATTCAATCCAACTACCTGCAAAATTTCAGAATTTTCTGAGATATGGAAGTCTGACTATTTATTTTTGGAACAATTAAAATCAAGTAAATCGGAAAAAATGGAAAAGCACCCCAGATGAGCTCAAAATGTCCGAGGAAGGCATCCAAAAATCCTTGTAAATCATCCCCATATTTGTGGAATCATCTTAGGGAGCATTTGACATGGTGTATTTGGAGATTGATCATTGGTGCGCTATTGATGCGATTTTTGAGTTTTGAGCTGAAATTTTGATTTTTGAGTTTTGAGCTGAAATTTTGTACACACAAGAAACAAAATCCAGTCCAACTACCTGCAAAATTTTAGACTTTTCTGAGATGTGAAAACCCGAATTTTTATTTTTTGAACAATTAAAATCCCGTAAATCGGGAAAAATGGAAAAGCACCTTAGATGAGCTCAAAATGTCCGGGGAAGGCATCCAAAAGTCCTTATAAATCACCCCCATATTTGTGGAATCATCTTAGGTAGCATTTGACATGATGGATTTGGAGATTGCTCTTATGCATTGGTTCACTGGGCCATTGGTGCGCTATTGGGGCGTCAATGGTGCGCTATTGAGGCGCCATTGGTGCGCTATTGGTGCGATTTTTGAGTTTTGAGCTGAAATTTTGATTTTGGTGTTTTGTTCTGAAATTTTGTAAAAACACCAATAAAAATCCAATCCAACTACCTGCAAAATTTCAGAATTTTCTGAGATATGGAAGTCTGACTATTTATTTTTGGAACAATTAAAATCAAGTAAATCGGAAAAAATGGAAAAGCACCCCAGATGAGCTCAAAATGTCCGAGGAAGGCATCCAAAAATCCTTGTAAATCATCCCCATATTTGTGGAATCATCTTAGGGGGCATTTGACATGGTGTATTTGGAGATTGATCATTGGTGCGCTATTGATGCGATTTTTGAGTTTTGAGCTGAAATTTTGATTTTTGTGTTTTTGTGCTGAAATTTTGTACACACACCGAAAAAAATCCAGTCCAACTACCTGCAAACTTTCAGATTTTTCTGAGAAGTGGAAGTCCGAGTTTTTATTTTTGGAACAATTAAAATCCCGTAAATCAGGAAAAATGGAAAAGAACCTTAGATGAGCTCAAAATGTCTGGGGAAGGCATCCAAAAATCCTTATAAATCGTCCCCATGTTTGTGGAATCATCTTAGGTAGCATTTGACATGGTGGATTTGGAGACTGCACTCATGCATTGGTTCACTGGGCCAATGGTTCGCTATTGGGGCGCCATTGATGCGCTAGTGGGGCGCTATTGGTACACCATTGGGGCGCCGTTGGTGCGATTTTTGAGTTTTGAGCTGAAATTTAGATTTATGAATTTTGAGCTGAAAATTTGTTCACACACCAATAAAAATCCAAACCAACTACCTGCCAAATTTCAGATTTTTTTGAGATGTGGAAGTCCGACTTTTTATTTTTGCAACAATTAAAATCCCGTAAATCATGACAAATGGAAAAGCACCCTAGATGAGCTCAAAATGTCCGGGGAACGCTTCCAAAAATCCTTATAAATCGTCCCCATATTTGTGGAATCATCTTAGGTAGCATTTGACATGGTGGATTTGGAGATTGCTCTTATGCATTGGTTCACTGTGCCATTGGTGCGCTATTGGGGCGCCATTTTTTGCGATTTTTGAGGTTTGAACTTAAATTTTGTACACACACAAATAGAAATCCAAGCCAACTACCTGCAAAATTTCAGATTTTTTTGAGAAGTGGAAGTCCGACTTTTTATTTTTGGAACAATTTAAATCCCGTAAATCGGGAAAAATGGAAAAGCACCTCAGATGTGCTCAATATGTCCAAGGAAGGCAACCAAAAATCCTTATAAATCATCCCCATATTTGTGAAATCATCTTAGGTCGCATTTGACATGGTCGATTTGGAGATTGCTCATTGGTGCGCCATTGGTGCGCTGTTGGTGCGATTTTTGTGTTTTGAGCTGAAATTTTGAATTTTGAGTTTGGAGCTGAAATTCTATACACACACGATAAAAAATCCACTCCAACTACCTGCAAAATTTCAGATTTTTCTAAGATGTGGAAGTCCAACTTTTAGTTTTTGGAACAATTAAAATCTTGAAATCGGGAAAAATGGAAAAGCTCCTCACTGGAGCTCAAAATATCCGAGGAAGGCATCCAAAAATCCTTATAAATCATCCCCACATTTGTGGAATCTTCTTAGGTAGCATTGGACATGATGGATTTGGAGACTGCTCTTATGCATTGGTTCACTGGGCCATTGGTGCGCGCTATTAGGGCACCATTGATGCGCTATTGGGGCGCTATTGGTACGCCATTGGGGCGCCGTTGTTGCACCATTGGTGCGATTTTTGAGTTTTGAGCTGAAATTTTGATTTTTGTGTTTTTGTGCTGAAATTTTGATTTTTGACACCAAAAAAAATCCAATCCAACTACCTGCAAACTTTCAGATTTTTCTGAGAAGTGGAAGTCCGTGTTTTTATTTTTGGAACAATTAAAATCCCGTAAATCAGGAAAAATGGAAAAGAACCTTAGATGAGCTCAAAATGTCTGGGGAAGGCATCCAAAAATTCTTATAAATCATCCCCATATTTTTGGAATCATCTTAGGTAGCATTTGACATGTTGGATTTGGAGATTGCTCTTATGCATTGGTTCGCTGGGCCATTGGTGTGCTATTGGGGCGCTATTGGTACGCCATTGCGGCGCCGTTGGTGCAATTTTTGGTTTTTGAGCTGAAATTTTGTTCACACACCAATAAAAATCCAATCCAACTACATGCCAAATTTTATATTTTTCTGAGAAGTGGAAGTCCGACTTTTTGTTTTTGGAAAATTAAAATCCCGTAAATTAGAAAAAATATAAATTTTAATTTTTAAATTTCGAGCTGAAATCTTGCACACAAACCAATCAAAAACCAATCCAACTACCTGCAAAAGTTTCAATTTTTATAAGATGTGGAAGTCGGATTTTTTATTTTACCTTGTTAATTTTAGGACATTTAGCTTTTTTTACCTTTTCGTGGAATCTACTCGAGTTTTCAGGCTCCTTCCGAAGGTTTTTAGGAATATTTAGTAGGGGTATCACCACCTTAGTATAATCCATCGTAAACAGTACCACCTAAACCTCTAAGGAGTATACGTTTGGTTCACAGGGCCATTGGGGCGCCAATGGTGCGCCATTGGTGCGCTATTGGGGCGCCACTGGTGCGATTTTTGAGTTTTGAAATGAAATTTTGATTTTTGAGTTTTTAGCTGAATTTTTCTTATGCAAACCAATAAAAACCCAATCCAACTACCTGCAAAATTTCGGAACTTTCTGAGAAGTGGAAGTCCGAGTTTTCTTTTTTGGAACAATTAAAATCCCGTAAATCGGGAAAAATGGAAACGCTCCCCAGATCAGCTCAAAATGTCCGGGGAAGGCATCCAAAAATCCTTATAAATCATCCCCATATTTTTTGAATCATTTTAGGTAGCATTTGACATGGTGGATTAGGAGGTTGCTCAATGGTGCGCCATTGGTGCGCTATTGGTGCGATTTTTGAGTTTTGAACTGAAATTTTAATTTTTGAGTTTTGAGCTGAAATTTCGTACACACAGCAGTAAAAATCCAATCCAACTACCTGCCAAATTTCAGATTTTTCAGAGAAGTGGAAGTCCGACTTTTTATTTATGGAACAATTAAAATCCCATAAATCAGAAAAAATAAAAATTTTGAATTTTGAATTTTGAGCTGAAATTTTGCACACACACCAATAAAAAGACAATCCAACTACCTCCAAAATTTCTAATTTTCCTGAGCAGTGGAAGTCGGACTTTTCATTTTTGGAACAATTAAAATCCCGTAAATCGGAAAAAAATAGAAAAGCACTTCAGATGACCTCAAATTGTCCGAGGAAGGCATCCAAAAATCCTTATAAATCATCCCCATATTTTTGAAATCATCTTAAGTAGCATTTGACATTGTGGATTTCGAGATTTCTCATTGGTGCGCTATTGGTGCGATTTTTGAGTTTAGAGCTGAAATTTTGAGTTTTGCGTTTTGAGCTGAAAATTTGTACACACAAGAATAAAAATCCAGTCCAACTACCTGCAAAATTTCAGAATTTTCTGAGATGTGGATGTCCGAGTTTTTATTTGTGGAATAATTAAAATCCCGTAAATCGGAAAAATGGAAAAGCACCTCAGATGAGCTCAAAATGTCCGGGGAAGGCATTCAAAAATCCTTATAAATCATCCCCATAATTGTGGAATCATCTTAGGTAGCATTTGACATGGTGGATTTGGAGATTGCTCTTATGCATTGGTTCACTGGGCCATTGGTGCGCCATTGATGCGCTATTGGTGTGCCATAGGGGCGAGCTATTGGTGCGATTTTTGAGTTTTGAGCTGAAATTTTGATTTTTAAATTTTTGAGCTGAAATTTTGTACACACACCAAATTCAATCCAACTACCTGCCAAATTTCAAATTTTTCTGAGAATTGGAAGTCCAACTTTTTATTTTTGGAATAATTAAAATCCCGTAAATCAGAAAAAATGGAAATCTTGATTTTTGAGCTGAAATATTGTACACACAAGAATAAAAATCCAGTCACACTACCTAAAATATTTTAGACTTTTTTGAGATGTGGAAGTCCGACTTTTTATTTTTGGAACAATTAAAATCCCGTAAATCGGGAACAATGGAAAAGCACCTTAGATGAGCTCAAAATGTCCGGGGAAGGCATCCAAAAATCCTTATAAATCATCCCCATAATTGTGGATTCTTCTTAGGTAGCATTTGACATGGTGGATTTGGAGATTGCTCTTATGCATTGGTTCACTGGGCCATTGGTGCGCCATTGATGCGCTATTGGGGCGCTATTGGTGTGCCCTTTGGGGCGAGCTATTGGTGCGATTTTTGAGTTTTGAGCTGAAATTTTGATTTTTGAATTTTGAGCTGAAAATTTTGTACACACACCAACGAAAATCCAATCCAACTACCTGCCAAATTCCAGAATATTCTGAGAATCGGAAGTCCGACTTTTTATTTTTAGAACAATTAAAATCCCGTAAATCAGAAAAAATGGAAATCTTGATTTTTTGAATTTTGAACTGAAATTTTGTACACACATCAATAAAAATCCAATCCAAATACCTGCAAAATTTTCAACTTTCCTGAGATGTGGAAGTCGTACTTTTTATTTTTGGAACAATTAAAATCCCGTAAATTGGGAAAAATGGAAAAGCACCTCAGATGACCTCAAACTGTCCGAGGAAGGCATCCAAAAAATCCTTGAAAATCATCCCCATATTTTTGGAATCATCTTAGGTGGCATTTGACTTGGTGGATTTGGAGAATATTCTTTGGTGCGCTATTGATGCGATTTTTGAGTTTTGAGCTGAAATTTTGATATTTGAGTTTTGAGCTGAAATTTTGTACACACACCAATAAAAATCCAATCCAACTACCTGAAAAATTTCAGATTTTTCTGAAATGTGGAAGTCCGACTTTTTATTTTTGGAACAATTTAAACCCCCGTAAATCGGGAAAAATGGAAAAGTACCTCAGATGAGCTCAAAATGTCCGGGGAAGGCATTCAAAAATCCTTATTAATCATCCCCACTTTTTTGGAATCATTTTAGGTAGCATTTGACTTGGTGGATTTGGAGATTCCTCTTATGCAATGGTTCACTGGGCCCTTGGTGCGCTATTGGGGTGCCATTGGGGCGCTATTCGTGCGCCATTGGTGCGATTTTTGAGTTTTGATCTGAAATTTTGATTTTCGAGTTTTGTTCTGAAATTTTTTACAAAAACCAATAAAAATTTAATCCAACTACCTGCAAAATTTCAGATTTTTCTGAGAAGTGGAAGTCCGAATTTTTATTTTTGAAACAATCAAAATCCCGTAAATCAGGAAAAATGGAAAAGCACCTCAGAAGACCTCAAAATGTCCGTGGAAGGCATCCAAAAATCCTTACAAATCATCCCCATATTTTTGGAATCTTTTTAGGTAGCATTTGACATGGTGGATTTGGAGATTGCTCTTATGCATTGGTTCACTGGGCCATTGGCGCGCCAATGGGGCGCCATTGGTGTGCCATTGGTTCGCTATTGGGGCGCTATTCTTGCACCAATGGTGCGCCATTGGTGCGATTTTTGAGTTTTGAGCTTAAAGTTTGTACACACACCAATAAAAATCCAATCCAACTACCTGCAAAATTTTAATTTTTTTTGAGTGGCGGAAGTCCGACTTTTTATTTTTGGAACAATTAGAATCCGTAAATCGGGAAAAATGGAAAACCACCTCAGATGAGCTCAAAATGTTCAGGGAAGGCATTCAAAAATCCTTATAAATCATCCCCATGTTTGTGGAATCGGGTTAGGTAGCATTTGACATGGTGGATTTGGAGATTGCTCATTGGTGCGCTATTGATGCGATTTTTGAGTTTTGCGCTGAAATTTTGATTTTTGAGTTTTGAGCTGAAATATTGTACGCACAAGAATAAAAATCCAGTCCAACTACCTACAAAATTTTAGACTTTTTTAAGTAGTGGAATTCCTACTTTTTATTTTTGGAATAATTAAAATCCCGTAAATCGGGAAAAATGGAAAAGCACCTTAGATGAGCTCAAAATGTCCGGGGAAGGCATCCAAAAATCCTTATAAATCATCCCCAAAATTGTGGAATCATCTTAGGTAGCATTTTACATGGTGGATTTGAGGATTGCACTTTTGTATTGGTTCGCTGGGCCATTGGTGCGCCATTAATGCGCTACTGGGGCGCTATTGGTGTGCTATTGGGGCGAGCTATTGGTGCGATTTTTGAGTTTTGAGCTGAAATTTTGATTTCTAAATTTTGAGCTGAAATTTTGTACACACACCAACAAAAATACAATCCAACTACCTGCAAAATTTCAGATTTTTCTGAGATGTGGAAGTCCGACTTTTTATTTTTGGAACAATTAAAATCCCATAAATCGGAAAAAATCGGAAACCACCTCAGATGAGCTCAAAATGTTCGAGGAAGGCATCCAAAAAACCTTGTAAATTATCCCCATATTTGTGGAATCATCTTAGGTAGCATTTGACATGGTGGATTTGGAGATTGCTCATTGGTGCGCTATTGATGCTATTTTTGAGTTTTGAGCTGAAATTTTGATTTTTGAGTTTTGAGCTGAAATATTGTACGCACACGAATAAAAATCCAGTCCAACTACCTGCAAAATTTCAGATTTTTTTGAGAAATGAAATTCTGACTTTTTAGTTTTTGGAACAAACAAAATCACGTAAATCGGGAAAAATGGAACAGCACCTCAGAAGACCTCAAAATGTCCGGGGAAGGCATCCAAAAATTCTTATAAATCATCCCCATACTTTTGGAATCATCATAGGTAGAATTTGACATGGTGGATTTGGAGATTGCTCATTGGTGCGCTATTGATGCGATTTTTGAGTTTTGAGCTGAAATTTTGATTTTTGAGTTTTGAGCTGAAATTTTGAACATACACGAATAAAAATCCAGTCCAACTACCTGCAAAATTTCAAATTTTTCTGAGTTGTGGAAGTCCGACTTTTCATTTTTGGACAATTAAAATCCCTTAAATCGGGAAAAATGGAAAAGCGTCTTAGATGAGCTCAAAATGTCCGGGGAAGGCATCAAAAAATCCATATAAATCATCCCCATATTTGTGGAGTCATCTTAGGTAGCACTTGACATGGTGGATTTGGAGATTGCTCTTATGCATTGGTTCACTGGGCCATTGGTGCGCCATTGATGCGCTATTTGGGCGCTATTGGTGTGCCCTTTGGGGCGAGCTATTGGTGCGATTTTTGAGTTTTGAGCTGAAATTTTGATTTTTGAATTTTGAGCTGAAATTTTGTACACACACCAAAAAAAATCCAATCCAACTACCTGTAAATTTCCAGAATATTCTGAGAATCGGAAGTCCAACTTTTTATTTTTAGAACAATTAAACTCCCGTAAATCAGAAAAAATGGAAATCTTGATTTTTTGAATTTTGAGCTGAAATTTTGTACAGAAATCAATAAAAATCCAATCCAACTACCTGAAAAATTTCAGATTTTTCTGAGAAGTGTAAGTCAGACTTTTTATTTTTTGAACAATTAAAATCCCGTAAATCGGAAAAAATGGAAAAGCACCTCAGATGAGCTAAAAATGTCCGAGGAAGGCATCCAAAAATCCTTGTAAATCATCCCCATATTTTTGGAATCATCTTAGGTAGCATATGACATGGTGGATTTCGAGAATGCTCGTTGGTGCGCTATTGATGCGATTTTTGAGTTTTGAGCTGAAATTTTGATTTTTGAGTTTTGAGCTGAAATACTGTACACACACTAATAAAAATTCAGTACAACTACCTACAAAATTTTAAATTTTTCTGAGATGTGGAAGTCCGATTTTTTAATTTTTGGAACAATTAAAATCACGTAAATCGGGAAAAATGGAAAAGCTCCTCAGACGACCTCAATAAGTCCGGGGAAGGCATCCAAAAATCCTTATAAATCATCCCCATATTTGTGGATTCTTCTTAGGTAGCATTTGACTTGGTGGATTTGGAGATTGCTCTTATGCATTGGTTCACTGGGCCATTGGTGCGATTTTTGAGTTTTGAGCTGAAATTTTGTTCACACACCAACATAAATCCAATCCAACTACCTGCCAAATTTCAGATTTTTCTGGGATGTGGAAGTCCGATTTTTTATTTTTTGAACAATTAAAATCCGGTAAATTAGAAAAATTGTAAATTTTTATTTTTGAATTTTGAGCTGAAATTTTGCACACACACCAATAGAAATCCAATCCAACTACCTGCAAAATTTCAAATTTTTCTGAGAAGTCGAAGTCTGACTTTTTATTTTTGGAACAATTTAATTCCCGTAGATCGGAAAAAATGAAAAAGCACCTCAGATGAGCTCAATATGTCCGAAGAAGGCAACCAAAATTTTTTTTAAGTCATCCCATATTTTTGGAATCATCTTAGGTCGCATTTGACATGGTGGATTTGGTGATTGCTCGTTGGTGCGCTATTGGTGCGATTTTTGAGTTTTGAGCTGAAATTTTGATTTTTGAGTTTGGAGCTAAAATTTTGTACACACAAGAATAAAAATCCCCTCCAACTACCTGCAAAATTTCAGATTTTTTTAAGATGTGGAAGTCCGATTTTGTATTTTTGGAACAATTAAAATCCCGTAAATCGGGAAAAATGGAAAAGCACCTTGGATGAGCTCAAAATGTCCGGGGAAGGCATCCAAAAGTCCTTATAAATCATCCCCTTATTTGTGTAATCATCTTAGGTAGCATTTGACGTGGTGGATTTGGAGATTGCTCTTATGCATTGGTTCACTGGGCCATTGGTGCGCTATTCGGGCGCCATTGGTGCGCCATTGATGCGCTATTGGGGTGCTATTGGGGCGCCAATGGTGCGATTTTTGAGTTTTGAGCATAGATTTTGTACCCACACCAATAAAAATCCAAGCCAACTACCTGCAAAATTTCAGATTTTTCTGAGATGTGCAAGTCCGACTTTTTATTTTTGGAACAATTAAAATACTGTAAATTTGGAAAAATGGAAAAGCGCCTCGAATGAGCTCAATATGTCTGAGGAAGGCATCCAAAAATCCCTATAAATCATCCCCATATTTTTGGAAACATCTTAGGTAGCATTTGACAAGGTGGATTTGGAGATTGCTCATTGGTGCGCTATTGGCGCGCCATTGGGGCGCTATTGGGGCGCAATTGGTGCGCTATTGGTACGATTTTTGAGTTTTGAGCAGAAATTTTTATTTTTGAGTTTTGAGCTCAAATTTTGTACATACACCAACAAAAATCCAATCCAACTACCTGCAAAAGTTTAGATTTTTCTCAGACATGGAAGTCAGACTTTTTATTTTTGGAACAATTAAAATCCCTAGATCAAAAAAAAATAGAAAAGCACCTCAGATGACCTCAAAATGTCAGAGGAAGGCCTCCAAAAATCCTTATAAAACATCCCCTTATTTTTTGAATCATCTTAGGTAGCATTTGACATGGTGGAATTGGAGATTGCTCGTTGGTGCGCTGAAATTTTTGATTTTTAAGTTTTGAGCTGAAATTTTGATTTTTAAGTTTTGAACTGAAATTTCGTACACACACGAATAAAAATCCAGTCCAACTACCTTCAAAATTTCAGATTTTTCGAGAAGTGGAAGTCCGACTTTTTATTTGTGGAACAATTAAAATCCCGTAAATCGGGAAAAATGGAAAAGCACCTGAGATGAGCTCAAAATGTCCGAGGAAGGCATCGAAAAATCCTTATAAATCATCCCCATATTTGTGGAATGATCTAAGGTAGCATTTGACATGGTGGATTTGGAGATTGCTCTTATGCATTGGTTCACTGTGCCATTGGTGCGCCATTGATGCGCTATTGGGGCGCTATTGGTGCGCAATTGGTGCGATTTTTGAGTTTTGATCTGAAATTTTAATTTTTGAATTTTGAGCTGAAATTTCGTACACACAACAATAAAAATCAAATCCAAATACCTGCCAAATTTCAAATTTTTTTGAGATGTGGAAGTCTGACTTTTTATTTTTGGAACAATTAAATTTCTGTAAATCAGAAAAAATGAAATTTTTTATTTTTGACTTTTGAGCTAAAATTTTGCACACACACAATAAAAATCCAATCCAAATACCTGCAAAATTTCTAATTTTTCTGTGAAGTGAAGTCGGACTTTTTGTTTTTGGAACAATTAAAATCCCGTAAATCGAAAAAAATGGAAAAGCACCTCAGATGACCACAAATTGTCCAAGGAAGGCATCCAAAAATCCTTATAAATCATCCCCATGTTTGTGGAATCATCTTAGTTAGCAATTGACATGGTGGATTTCGTGATTGCTCATTGGTGCGCCATTGGTAACTGATGCTTGGTTTCTTATCAAACCGTATCTCATAAGGGGTCTTTTCAATTAAAGGACGTAAGGATACTCTTTCTAGAATGTAGCATGCTGTGTTTACACCCTCTGCCCAGATTATACGTCCATTGAATACGAGTAATTCGTATCAAGATCGGTAAAGAACGTTTCAAGCTAAGAAGGAAAGTTGATGGGGTAAAACAACTCCGCAAGATCCTCAGCTTTTCCACACAAGTTATGGTGAAACGAGTGTCTTCACAAATTTCTGTTCCAATAGTAATTCACCTCCATGATCACTTCTAATTTTCGAAATTTTGTAGCCTTTTTCATTTTGTACTTTCCTAACAAGTGTACCAAATTCATAACATGCATGATCCTTTTGAGCAAGAAATACAACCCATGTGTACCTAGAATAATCATCAACCACCACAAGAACATAACTTTTACCACCTAAGCTAATGGTTCTCATGGGACCAAACAAGTCAATATGCAATAATTCAAGTGGTCTAGATGTAGAAAAAGTGTGTGTAGGTTTAAAGGAACTTTTAACCTGTTTTCCCAGCTGACATGCTCTACATGTGGTTTCTTTTTCATATTTGAGCATTGGCAGTCCTCTCACCAACTCCTTTTTGGACAGATTTGAAATAAGCTCCAAATTTGCATGACCAAGCCTTCTATGCCATAGAGTTGGGGTTTCTGTTCTAGCATTTAGACACTTGAAATCAGGAATAGCCACATCATTTAGGTTGATAGAGTATATGTTACCTTTTCGCTTTCCAACAAAACCACTTGGTTTCTGTTAGTGTCCAAACAACTAGATGCTTCAAATATAATTTTGTACCCTTTATCACATAATTGACTGATGCTTAGCAAGTTATATTTGAGGTTATCAACCAGTAAGACATGCTCAATAGCAGGACAAGAATTAATTTCACCGCAACCAAGAATTTTACCTTTTGACATATCACCAAAAGTTACATTACCTCGGTCCTTTTTAGTATGGGATGAGAACATGGAGGAGTCCCCTGTCATATGCCTCGAACAACCACTGTCCAAGATCCACTCATCCCTGTTTTCCTGTCAGCATGATCAAGTTTTAGGTACCCAAACTGATTTGGGTCCTTCAGGGTTAGGCTTGGTTCCTTTCGGAACCCACACATACTTTACATGACAGTTGCGTTTCTTGAACCAACAAGACCTAATGCCATGACCAACTCTACCACAGAAATGACAGGTAATATGTGGTGCTTCAGAGTGATGTGAGTGCATA
>JAKUCV010000344.1:123735-175867 GCA_028386065.3 Turnera subulata | reverse complement strand
TGGGTCCTTCAGGGTTAGGCTTGGTTCCTTTCGGAACCCACACATACTTTACATGACAGTTGCGTTTCTTGAACCAACAAGACCTAATGCCATGACCAACTCTACCACAGAAATGACAGGTAATATGTGGTGCTTCAGAGTGATGTGAGTGCATATGCATGTTCATCCTTGGTCTATATGGTTGACTAGACCCAGCTTTAACAAATTTCATCGGTGGACTTGGTTTGTGAAAAACCACATGGTTTGTAGAGCTTGGTTTGTTAAAAACCATGTGAGTAGCACCTATTCCTTCTTTCTGCACTGAATGTCTTTGCTGTCCTAGCATAAGATTTAAACTATCTGTTCCTTTAGTGAATTTCTCAAGAGAACACTTTAGATCTTCAACACTCCTATTTAACATATCGTTTTCTTTCAGCAATTTTTCACAAGTAGCAATGTTGCAAGCAATTTTCTTTTCAAGTTCATCATGAACATTTTGGATAGCAAATTTATCAACTTTCAAAGTTTCACAAGATTTCAGAGCTTCGGTGTGAGCAAGATTAAGCTTTTCATATGCGTTCCTATGAGCTTCAGCATCATATTCAAGAATCTCAATTCTTTTCTCGTATGCACTATTCTTTTTAAGCACTTGCTTATACTTATCATGCAATTCACCAAAAGCATCTTGTAATTCATCAAAAGTAAAGTCAGGAGCATCAAATACCTCAGATTCTTCTTGAGCCATCAAAAAAAGGTTCATATCTTCTTCTATTTCAGAATCGCTTTCAGAATCCGAGTCATCCCAAGCGACCATAGCCCTCTTCCCTTTCGTTTTTGAAGAGTCATATCTGTTCTTCTTCTGATGTGGACATTCAGCTTTAATGTGACCAGGTCGGTTGCAGCCAAAACAGATTAGAGGATCTTTCTTTGGTTCTTCAATCTTCACACCTCTAGGACTTCTACTCTTTTGTTGCTTTTTCTTCTTGAGATATCTTACAACCCTTTTGGAAAGAAGTGCCACATCAGAGTCACTGTCTTCATCACCAGATTCATGGGATTTTAAGGCCAGGTCCTTCTTCTTTGGTTCCTTTGTTTCAAACTTGGAGCCATGCACTATAAGCTTGCCAATCAGCTCATCATAGGTGAGAGTGTTCAAGTTCTGAGCTTCTTCTATGGCAGTAACCTTGGGCTCCCACTCCTTAGGTAGAGACCTAAGTACCTTTGCAACCTTTTCTCTGTGTGTGATAACCTTCCCAAGAGTTGCAAGGCTGTTGCTCATAATTGTGAAGCAAGTATCCATCTCCTGTATGGTTTCACCAGAAACCATCTGAAACAGTTCATAGTCCCTCATGAGACGATTGAGCCTTGACTCCTTCACTTGGTTTGTGCCTTCATGAGTGACACATAGAAGCCTCCAGATCTCATAGGCAGTTTCACAAGATCTGACTCTTTGAAACTCACTCTCACTTATTCCACAAAGAAGGACATTCTTGGCTTGAGCATCTAGCTTAGCCTTTTTGAGCTCCTCTTCTGACCAGAACTGCATGTCCCTCAGTGGCCTGGCATAAGGATGCTGTACTATGTTCCACATCTCCAGATCTTTGCCTTCAAGGAAGATCTTCATCCTGAACTTCCAGTAATCAAAGTTTGCACCATCGAAGTGGGGTGCTTTGTTGATGCTATTTCCCTCATAAGCCATGATCTTTGCCTCTGGATGTTACTCCTTTATACTGAGGACGTGGCTCCGCTACCAATTGTTAGCCCAAATAGGCCTGAGAGGGGGGGGGTGGTGTATCAGGCTACCCTTCAATCGAGGTTGGCTTCTGAGTTGGTTTCGATGGAATCACTTTGGTTTCTGAGGAACCAATTGGTTTCTTTACGAACCACAAATACACAGAACTAATCAATGTTAAATGCACAAAGATGGAGAGAACAGAACAGAGAAAGGTTGACACAGTGATTTATAGTGGTTCCCCCTCACCAGGTACCTCCACTACCTAAAGGCCCTTCCTTTAGGATTTTAGAAACTCTCACTATCTTAGGCTTTTGCGGGATCATCCTTAACCGATTACAGAAACCAAGCTTTTGCAGGCTAAGCTCAAACCTTAACACACACAAGCTTTTGCAGGCTAAGCTCTAACCTTTACAAGTTTTTCCCAGGCTAAACTCTAACCTTTACTCAAATCAAAATCCTGATTTGAGGACCCAACAATACTACACTAGTCTTGCCTAAACACACTACCCTCTGTAAGAACTTGGAGAACAAGATTAAGCACAAATTCAAAGCTCTCAAGAACAGCAAGAACACAGCAGGTATAAGCTCAATAATCAACTCAATAGCAAGTTTTCAAATGGCTAGGTTAAGGAAGAAAGATATTCAATGGCCTTCCTTATATAGTGCTTGAGTTGGTGGGGGTAGGTAGGAAGATCTTCATCCAACGGCTCTAAAGTACTCTTGAGCTCTTCATCCAACGGCTATGTGGTACAAATCAGTCTTCAGAGTTGACTCCACAATCCACTAGCTGGTGTTGGGTTCATTTCAGGAAGTCCACTCTCTTGGCAGCTCAATTACTTGAAAACATTCCATTTTTAGCAATTCGGGACCATAAGTGTGGACCACATGGTCCCCTTCACATAATTGATCAAAGAGAGGTGAGAGACAGGGGTTGAAGACTTCTCTCCAGTGTTGGACCATTTTCTCTGCCCGTTAGAGTAGTTGGGAGTTGGCCTTAATTGTTGTATGGACCATTGGGACCACTTGGCCACTTGCAGTTGGGACCACAATGTTGACAGATAGGTGTGGTTTCTTCTGAAACCAAGCTGAGAAACCAAGCTGAAAACCAACCTGCGAGAAAACTCAACACAAGTATATATGGCAAATATCTAATCCAGTTTGTTAGTCATCAAAATCATAATATATCAACACACTAAACATGGTTAATTATGGATTAACATTAATTAAAGTATTAGACTCATATTTAGGCTAACAAAAATCCCGTAAGTCAGAAAAAAAGGAAATTTTTATTTTTGACTTTTGAGCTGAAATTTTGCATACACACCAATAAAAATTCAATTCAAATACCTGCAAAATTTTTAATTTTTCTGAGAAGTGAAGTCGGAATTTTTATTTTTGAAACAATTAAAATCCCGTAAATCGGAAAAAATGGAAAAGCACCTCAGACGACCACAAATTGTCCGAGGAAGGCATCCAAAAATCCTTATAAATCATCCCCACGTTTTTGGAAACATCTTAGTTAGCAATTGACATGGTGGATTTGGAGATTGCTCATTGGTGAGCCATGGGTGCGCTACTGGTGCGATTTTTGAGTTTAGAGCTGAAATTTTGATTTCTGATTTTTGAGCTGAAATTTTGTACACACACGAATAAAAATCCAATCCAACTACATGTAAAATTTTGGATTTTTCTGATATGTGGAAGTCCGACTTTTTATTTTTGGAACAACTAAAATCCCGTCAATCGGGAAAAATGGAAAAGCACCTCAGATGAGCTCAAAATGTCTGGGGAAGGCATACAAAAATCCTTATAAATCATCCCCATATTTGTGGAATTATCATTGGTAGCATTTGACATGGTGGATTTGGAGATTGCTCTTTCGCATTGGTTCACTGGGCCATTGGTGCGCTATTGGGGCGCCATTGGTGCGCCATTGATGTGCTATTGGGCCGCTATTGGGGCGCCATTGGTGCAATTTTTGAGTTTTGAGCTTAAATTTTGTACACACACCAATAAAAATCCAAGCCAACTACCTGCAAAATTTCAGATTTTTCTGAGAAGTGGAAGTCCAACTTTTTATTTTTGGAACAATTTAAATCCCGTAAATCGGGAAAAATGGAAAAGCACCTCAGATGAGCTCAATATGTCCGAGGAAGGCAACCAAAAATCCTTATAAATCATCCCTATATTTTTGGAATCATATTGGGTCGCATTTGACATGGTGGATTTGGAGATTGCTCCTTGGTGCGCCATAGGCGCGCCATTGGTGCGCTATTGGTGCGATTTTTGAGTTTTGAACTGAAATTTTAATTTTTGAGTTTGGAGCCGAAATTTTGTAAACAAACGAATAAAAATCCACTCCAACTTTCTGCAAAATTTTAGAATTTTCTAAGGTGTGGAAGTGTGACGTTTTAGTTTTGGAACAATTAAAATCCCGTAACTCGGGAAAAATGGAAAAGCACCTTAGATGAGCTCAAAATGTCAGGGAAAGGCATCCAAAAATCCATATAAATCATCCCCATATTTTTGGAATCATCTTAGGTAGCATTTGACATGGTGGATTTGGAGATTGCTCTTATGCATTGGTTCACTGGGCCATTGGTGCGCTATTCGGGCGCCAATGGTGCGCTGTTGGGGCGCCATTGGGGCGCCATTGGTGCAATTTTTGATTTTTGAGGTAAAATTCTGTACACACGCCAAAAAAAATCAAGCCAACTACCAGAAAAATTTAAAATTTTTCTGAGAAGTGCAAGTCCGACTTTTTATTTTTGGAACAATTAAAATCCTGTAATTCTGGGAAAATGGAAAAGCGCCTCAGATGAGCTCAATATGTCCGAGGAAGGTAACCAAAAATCCTTATAAATCATCCCCATATTTTTGGAAACATCTTAGGTAGCGTTTGACTTGGTGGATTTGGAGATTGCTCAATGGTGCGCTATTGGGGCGCCATTGGTGCACTATTGGTACGATTTTTGAGTTTTGAGCTGAAATTTTGATTTTTGAGTTTCGAGCTCAAATTTTGTACAAACACCAATAAAAATCCAATCCAACTACCTACAAAATTTCAGATTTTTCTAAGGCTTGGAAATCCGACTTTTTATTTTTGGAACAATTAAAATCCCGGAAATCGGGAAAAATGCAGAAGCACCTTAGATGAGCTCAAAATGTCCAGGGAAGGCATCCAAAAATCCTTATAAATCATTTAGGAAGCATTTTACATGGTTGTTTTGGAGATTGCTCTTATGCATTGGTTCACTGGGACGTTGGAACAATTAAAATCCCGTAAATCAGAAAAAATGGAAATTTTAATTTTTGAATTTTGAGCTGAAATTTTGTACACGCACCAATAAAAATCCATTCCAACTACTGAAAAAATTCAGATTTTTTTGAGAAGTGGAAGTAAAACTTTTTATTTTTGGAACAATTAAAATCCTGTAAATTGAAAAAAAAATGGAAAAGCACCACAGATGACCTCAAAATGTCCAAGGAAGGCGTCCAAAAATTCTTATAAATCATCCCCATATTTGTGGAACCATCTTAGGTAGAATTTGACATGGTGGATTTGGAGATTGCTCATTGGTGCGCTATTGGTGCGCCATTGGTGCGATTTTTTAGTTTTGAGCTGAAATTTTGATTTTTGAGTTTTGTGCTGAAATTTTGTACACACAACAATAAAAATCCAATCCAAGTACCCGAAAAATTTTAGATTTTTCTGAGATGTGGAAGTAAAAGTTTTTATTTTAGGAACAATTAAAATCCCGTAAATCGGGAAAAATCGAAATGCACCTCAGATGAGCTCAAAATGTCCGAAAAAGGCGTCCAAAAATCCTTATAAATCATCCATATTTGTGGAATCATCTTAGGTAGCATTTGACATGGTGGATTTGGAGATTGCTCATTGGTGCGCTGTTGGTGCGCCATTGGTGCGATTTTTGTGTTTTGTGCTGTAATATTGATTTTTGAGTTTTGAGCTGAAATCTTCTGAGAAGTGGAAGTCCGACTTTTTAATTTTTGGAACAATTAAAATCCCGTAAATCGGGAAACACGGAAAAGCACCTCAGATGACCTCAAAATGTCTGAGGAAGGCAACGAAAAATGCTTATAAATCAACCCCACATTTGTGGAATCTTCTTAGGTAGCATTTGACATGGTGGAATTGGAGATTGCTCTTATGCATTGGTTCACTGGGCCATTGGTGCGCTATTGGGGCACCATTGGGGCGCCACTAGGGCGCGATTGGTGCGCTGCGATTTTTGAATTTTGAGCTGAAATTTTGTACACACACCAATATAAATCCAATCTAACTACGTGAAAAAATTCAGATTTTTCTGAGAAGTGGAAGTTCGAATTTTTATTTTTGGAACAATTAAAATCGTGTAAATCGGGAAAAATGGAAAAGCAACTTAGATGAGCTCAAAATGCCTGGGGAAGGCATCCAAAAATCCTTATAAATCATCCTATATTTGTGGAATCGTCTTAGGTAGCATTTTACATGGTGGATTTGGAGATTGCTCTTATGCATTGGTTTACTGGGCCATTGGGGCGCTATAGAGGGGCCATTGGTGCGCCATTGATGCGCTATTGGGGCGCTATTGTTGTGCCATTGGGGCGCCATTTGTGCGATTTTTGAATTTTGAGCTGAAATTTTGATTTTTGGATTTTGAGCTGAAATTTTGTACACACACCAATAAAAATCCAATCCAACTACCTGCCAAATTTCAGATTTTTCTGAGATGTGGAAGTCCGACTTTTTAATTTTGGGAAAAATTAAAATCCCATAAATCAGAAAAAATAGAAATTCTGATTTTTGAATTTTGAGCTGAAATTTTGTACACACACCAATAAAAATAAAATCCAACCACCTGAAAAATTTCAGAGTTTTTTGAGATGTAGATGTCGGACTTTTTATTTTTGGAACAATTAAAATCCCGTAAATCGGAAAAAATGGAAAAGCACCTCAGATGACCTCAAAATCTCCGAGGAAGGGATTCAAAAATCACTATAAATCATCCCCATATTTGTGGAATCATCTTAGGTAGCATTTGACATGGTCAATTTGGAAATTGCTCATTGGTGCGCCGTTGGTACGCTATTGATGCGATTTTTGAGTTTGGAGCTGAAATTTTGAATTTTGAGTTTTGAGCAGAAATTTTGCACACGCACGAATAAAAATCCAGTCCAACTACCAGCAAAGGTTCAAATTTTTCTGGGAAGTGGATGTCCGACTTTTTAATTTTTGGAAAAATTAAAATCCCGTAAATCGGAAAAAATGGAAAAGCACCTCAGATGACCTCAAAATGTCAGAGGAAGGGATCCAAAAATCCTTATAAATCGTCCCCATATTTGTGGAATCATCTTAGGTAGCATTTGACATGGTGGATTTGGAGATTGCTCAACGGTGCGCCACTGGTACGCTGTTGGTGCGATTTTTGAGTTTTGAGCTGAAATTTTGTTCACACATGAAAAAAAAATCCACTCCAACTACCTGCAAAATTTCAGATTTTTTTGAGATATGGAAGTCCGATTTTTTATTTTTGGAAAATTTTAAATCCCATAAATCAGAAAAATTTAAATTTTGATTTTTGATTCTTGAATTTTGTGCTGAAATTTTGTACACACACCAATAAAAATCCAATCCAACCACCTGAAAAATTTCATATTTTTTTGAGATGTGGATATTGGACTTTTTATTTTTGGAAAAGCACCTCAGATGACCTCAAAATGTCCGAGGAAGGCATCCAAAAATCCTTATAAATCATCCCTATACTTTTCGAATCATCTTAGGTAGCATTTTAGGTGGTGGATTTGGAGATTGCTCCTATGCATTGGTTCACTGGACCATTGGTGCGCCATTGATGCGCTATTGGGGCGCCATTAGTGCTATTTTTGAGTTTTGAGCTGAAATTTTGTACAAACACCAATAAAAATCCAAGCCAACTAACTGTAAAATTTCTGATTTTTCCGAGATGTGGACATCCGACATTTTATTTTTGGAACAATTTAAATCCCGTAAATCGGGAAAAATGGAAAAGCACCTCAGATGAGCTCACTATGCCCGAGGAAGGCAGCCAAAAATCCTTATAAATCATCCCCATATTTGTGGAATCATCTTAGGTCGCATTTGACATGGTGGATTTGGAGATTGCTCTTATGCATTGGTTCACTAGGCCATTGGTGCGCTATTGGGGCACCAGTAGGGCGCCATTGGTGCTCGATTTGTGCGGTTTTGGAGATTTGAGCTGAAATTTTGAATTTTGAGTTTTGTGCAGAAATGTTGTACACACACCAATGAAAATCCAACCCAACTACCTGCAAAATTTCAGATTTTTCTGAGAAGTGGAAGTCCGATTTTTCATTTTTGGAACAATTAAAATCCCGTAAATCGGGAAAAATGGAAAAGCACCTCAGATGAGCACAAAACATCCCGGGAAGGCATCCAAAAATCCTTGTAAATCATCCCCATATTTGTGGAATTATATTAGGTAGCATTTTACATGGTGGATTTGGAGATTGCTCTTATGCATCGGTTCACTGGGCCATTGGGGAGCTATATGGGTGCAATTGGTGCGGCATTGATGCGCTATTGGGGCGCTATTGGTGTGCATTGGGGCGCCATTGGTGCGATTTTTGAGTTTTGTGCTGAAATTTTGATTTTTGAATTTTAAGCTGAAATTTTGTACACACACCAACAAAAATCCAATCCAACTACCAGCGAAATTTCAGATATTTCTGAGATGTGAAAGTCCGACTTTTTATTTTTGGAACAATTAAAATCCCGTAAATCAGAAAAAATAGAAATTTTGAATTTTGAATTTTGATCTGAAATTTTGTACACACACCAATAAAAATTCAATCAAGCTACCCGAAAAATTTCAGAATTTTTTGAGATGTGGATATCGGACTATTTATTTCTATAACAATTAAAATTCTGTAAATCGGAAAAAAATGGAAAAGCACCTCAGATGACCTCAAAATGTCCAAGGAAGGCATCCAAAAATCCTTATAAATCATCCCCATATTTTTGGAATCATCTTAGGTAGCATTTGACATGGTGGATTTGGAGATTGCTCATTAATGCGCCGTTGGTGCGGTATTGGTGCGATTTTTGAGTTTTGAGCTGAAATATTTATTTTTAAGTTTTGAGCTGAAATATTTATTTTTGAGTTTTGAGCTGAAATTTTTATTTTTGAGATTGGAGCTGAAATTTTGTACACACACGAATAAATATCCAGTCCAACTACCTGCAAAATTTCAGATTTTTCTGAGAAGTGGAAGTCCAGTTTTTTATCTCTGGAACAATTAAAATCCCGTAAATCGGGAAAAATGGAAAAGCATCTGAGATGAGCTCAAAATGTCCGGGGAAGGCATCCAAAAATCCTTATAAATCATCCCCCTACTTGTGGAATCATCTTAGGTAGTATTTGACATGGTGGATTTGGAGGTTGCTCTTATGCATTGGTTCACTGGGCCATTGGTGCGAAATTAGGGCGCCATTGGGGCGCTCTTGGTGCGTCATTGGTGCGATTTTTGAGAAATGGAAGTCGTATTTTTTATTTTTGGAACAATTAAAATCCGGTAAATCAGAAAAAATGAAAATTTTGATTTTTGAATTTTGAGCTGAAATTTTGCACACACACCAATAAAAATCCAATCCAGCTATGTGAAAAATTTCTAACTTTTCTGTGATGTAGAAGTCGGACTTTTTATTTTTTGAACAATTAAAATCCCGTAAATCAGAAAAAATGGAAAAGCACCTCAGATGACCTCAAATTGTCCGAGGAAGGCATCCAAAAATCCTTATAAATCATCCCCATATTTGTGGAATCATCTTAGGTTGCATTTGACATGGTGGATTTGGAGATTGCTCATTGGTGCGCCATTGGTGCGCTATTGGTGTGATTTTTGAGTTTTTAGCTGAAATTTTGTACGCACATGAATAAAAATGCAGTCCAACTACCAGAAAAATTTCCGATTTTTCTGAGATGTGGAAGTCCGACTTTTTATTTTTGAACAACTAAAATCCCGTAAATCGGAAAAAATGGAAAAGCATCATAGATGAGCTCAAAATGTCCGGGGAGGCTTCCAAAAATCCATATAAATCATCCCCACATTTGTAGAATCATCTTAGGTAGCATTTGACATGGTGGATTTGGAGATTGCTCTTATGCATTGGTTCACTGCGCCATTGGTGCGCTATTGGGGCGCCATAGGTGCGCCATTAGTGCAATTTTTGAGTTTTGAGCAGAAATTTTGATTTTTGATTTTTGTGCATAAATTTTGTACAAAGACCAATAAAAATCCAATCCAACTGCCTGCAAAATTTCAGATTTTTCTGAGTTATGGAAGTTTCGACTTTTTATTTTTGAACAATTTAAATCTCGTAAATCGGGAAAAATGAAAAGCACCTCAGATGAGCACAATTTGTTCGGGGAAGGCATCCAAAAATCATTATAAATCGTCCCTATTTTTTTGAAATCATTTTAGGTAACATTTGACATGGTGGATTTGGAGATTGCTCATATGCATTGGTTCACTGGGCCATTGGTGCGCGATTGAGGCGCCATTGGGGCGCCATTGGTGCGATTTTTGAGTTTGGAGCTGAAATTTTGATTTTTGATTTTTGTGCTTAAATTCTGTACAAAGAACAATAAAAATCCAATCCAACTACCTGAAAAATTTTAGATTTTTCTAAGTTGTGGAAGTTCGGCTTTTTATTTTTGGAACAATTAAAATCCCGTAAATCGGAAAAAATGGAAAAGCACCTCAGATGACCTCAAAATGTCCGAAGAAGGCAGCCAAAAATTCTTATAAATCATCCCCATATTTGTGGAATCATCTTAGGTTGCATTTGACATGGTGGATTTGGAGATTGCTCATTGGTGCGCTATTGGTGCAATTTTTGTGTTTTGTGCTGAAATTTTGATTTTTGAGTTTTGAGCTAAAATTTTGTACACATGCGAATAAAAATCCACTCCAACTACCTGAAAAATATCAGATGTTTCTGAGATTTGGAATTCCGACTTTTAATTTTTTGAACAATTAAAATCCCGTAAATCGGGAAAAATGGAAAAGCACCTCAGATGAGTTCAAAATGTCCGAGGAAGGCATCCAAAAACCCTTATAAATCATCCACATATTTTTGGAATCATCTTATGTAGCATTTGACATGGTGGATTTTGAGATTGCTCTTACGCATTGGTTTAATGCGCCATTGGTGCGCTATTGGTGCGCCATTGATGCGCTATTGGGGGGCTATTGGTGCGCCATTGGTTCCCCATTGGTGCGATTTTTGAGTTTTGAGCTGAAATTTTAATTTTTGAGTTTTGTGCTGAAATTTTGTACACACACCAATAAAAATCCACTCCAAATACCTGAAAAATTTCAGATTTTTATGAGATGTGAAAGTCCGACTTTTTATTTTAGGAACGATTAAAATCACGTAAATCGGGAAAAATGGAAAAGCACCTCAGATGAGCTCAAAATGTCCGGGGAAGGCATCCAAAAATCCTTATAAATCATCCCCATATTTTCGGAGTTATCTTAGGAAGCATTTGACATGGTGGATTTGGAGATTGCTCATTGGTGCGCCATTGGTGCGCTATTGATGCGATTTTTGAGTTTCGAGCTGAAATTTTTTATTTTTGAGTTTTGAGCTGAAATTTTGTACACACGCCAATAAAAATCCAATCCAACTACCTGCAAAATTTAAGATTTTTCTGAGATGTGGAAGTCCGACTTTTTATTTTTGGAACAATTAAAATTCCGTAAATCGTGAAAAATGGAAAAGCACCTCAGATGACCTCAAAATGTCCGAGGAAGGCATCCAAAAATTCTTATAAATCATCCCCATATTTATGGAATCATCTTAGGTAGCATTTGACATGGTGGATTTGCAGATTGCTCATTGGTGCGCCAATGGTGCACCATTGATGCGATTTTTGTGTTTTGAGCTGAAATTTTTTATTTTTGAGTTTTGAGCTGAAATCTTGGACACGCAAATAAAAATCCAATCCAACTACCTGCAAAATTTCAGATTTTTCTGAGATGTGGAAGTCCGACTTTTATTTTTGGAACAATTAAAATCCCGTAAATCGGGAAAAATGGAAAAGCACCTGAGATGACCTCAAAATGTCCGAGGAAGGCATAAAAAATCCTTGTAAATCATTCCCATATTTGTGGATTCATCTTAGGTAGCATTTGACATGGTGGATTTGGAGATTGCTCATTGGTGCGCCATTGGTGCGCTATTGGTGCAATTTTTAAGTTTTGAGCTGAAATTTTTATTTTTGAGTTTTGAGCTGAAATTTTGTACACATACCAATAAAAATCCAGTCCAACTACCTGAAAAATTTCAGATTTTTCTGAGATGTGGAAGTCCAACATTTTATTTTTGGAACAATTAAAATCCCGTAAATTGCGAGAAATGGAAAAGCACCATCGAAGAGCTCAAAATGTCCGGGGAAGGCATCCAAAAATCCTTATAATTCATACCAATATTTGTGGATTCAGCTTAGGTAGCGTTTGACATGGTGGATTTGGAGATTGCTCTTATGCATTGGTTCACTGGGCCATTGGTGCGCTACTGGGGCGCCGTTGGGCGCCATTGGTGCGAGTTTTGAGTTTTGAGCTGAAGTTTTGATTTTTTAGTTTTGAGCTGAAATTTTGTTCACACACGAGTAAAAATCCAATCCAACTACCTTCCAAAATTTCAGATTTTTCTGAGAAGTGGAAGTCCGACTTTTTATTTTTGGAACAATTAAAATTGCGTAAAAAACTGAAAATTTTGATTCTTGAATTTTGAGCTGAAATTTTACACACATACCAATAAAAATCAAATCCAACTACCTGCAAAATTTGCAATTTTTCTGAGATGTGGAAGTCAGACTTTTTTTTTGGAACTATTAAAATCCCGTAAATTGGAAAAAATGGAAAAGCACCTCAGATGACCTCAAAATGTCCGAGGAAGGGATCAAAAAATCATTATAAATCATCCCCACATTCGTGGAATCTTCTTAGGTAGTATTTGACATGGTGGATTTGGAGATTGCTCATTGGTGCGCCATAGAAGCGATTTTTGAGTTTTGAGCTGAAATTTTTATTTTTGAGTTTTGAGCTGAAATTTTGCACACACACCAATAAAAATCCAATCCAACTACCTGAAAATTTTCAGATTTTTCTGAGAAGTGGTAGTCCAACTTTTTATTTTGGAACAATTCAAATCTCGTAAATTGGAAAAAATGGAAAAGCACCTCAGATGAGCTCAAAAAATCCATACAAATCATCCCCATATTTGTGGAATCATTTTAGGTAGCATTTGACATGGTGGATTTGGAGATTGCTCATTGGTGCACCATTGGTGCGCCATTGGTGCGATTTTTGAGTTTTGAGTTTTGAGCTGTAATTTTGTACACACACGAATAAAAATCCAGTCCAACTACCTGCAAAATTTCAGATTTTTCTGAGATGTGGAAATCTGATTTTTATTTTTGGATCAATTAAAATCCCATAAATTCTTCTGTGAAGTGGAAGTCGGACTTTTTATTTTTGGAAAAATTAAAATCCCGTAAATCGGGAAAAATGGTAATGCACCTTAGACGAGCTCAAAATGTCCGGGGAAGGCATCCAAAAATCCGTATAAATCATCCCCATATTTTCGGAGTCATCTTAGGTAGCATTTGACATGGTGGATTTGGAGATTGCTCATTGGTGCACCATTGGTGCGCTAGTGATGCTATTTTTGAGTTTTAAGTTGTAATTTTTTATTTTTAAGTTTTGAGCTGAAATTTTGTACACACGCCAATAAAAATCCAAATCCAACTACCTGCAAAATTTCAGATCTTTCTGAGATGTGGAAGTCCAAATTTTTATTTTTGGAACAATTAAAATCCCGTAAATCGGGAAAAATGGAAAAGCACCACAGATGACCTCAAAATGTCCGAGGAAGGCATCCAAAAATCCTTATAAATCATCCCCATATTTGTGGAATCATCATAGGTTGCATTAGACATGGTGGATTTGGAGATTGCTCTTTGGTGCTCCATTGGTGCGCTATTGATGCGATTTTTGAGTTTTGAGCTGAAATTTTGATTTTTGAGTTTTGAACTGAAATTTTGTACACACACGAATTAAAATCCAGTCAACTACCTGCACGATTTTAGATTTTTCTGAGATGTGGAAGTCCGACTTTTAAATTTTTGGAACAATTAAAATCCCGTAAATCGGGAAAATTGGAAAAGCACCTTAAATGACCTCAAAATGTCCGAGGAAGGCATCTAATAATCCTTAAAAATCTTCCCCATATTTGTGGAATCATCTTACGTAGGATTTGACATGGTGGATTTGGAGATTGCTCATTGATGCGCCATTGGTGCGCTATTGTTGCGATTTTTGAGTTTTGAGCTGAAATTTTAAATTTTTGATTTTTGAGCTAAAAATTTTTACACACATGAATAAAAATCCAGTCCTACTACCTGCAAATTTTCAGATTTTTCTGAGAGGTGGAAGCCCGATTTTTTATTTTTGGAACAATTAAAATCCCGTAAATCGGGAAAAATAGAAAAGCACCTCAGATGACCTCAAAATGTCCGAGGAAGGCATCTAATATTGCTTAGAACTCTTCCCTATATTTTTGGAATCATCTTAGGTAGCATTTGACAAGGTGGATTTGGAGATTGCTCATTGGTGCGCCATTGGTGCGCTATTGGTGCGATTTTTGAGTTTTGAGTTGAAATATTGATTTTTTGAGCTGAAATTTTGTACACACACGAAAAAAAATACAGTCCAACTACCTGCAAAATTTAAGATTTTTCTGATATGTGGAAGTCCGAATTTTTATTTTTGAACCATTAAAGTCCCGTAAATTGGGAGAAAATGGAAAAGCATCTTAGATGAGCTCAAAATGTCCGCGGAAGGCATCCAAAAATCCTTATAAATCATCCCCATATTTTCGGAGTCATCTTAGGCAGCATTTGACATGGTGGATTTGGAGATTGCTCATTGGTGCGCCATTGGTGCGCTATTGATGCGATTTTTGAGTTTCGAGCTGAAATTTTTTATTATTGAGTTTTGACCTGAAAGTTTGTACACACACCAATAAAAATCTAATCCAACTACCTGCAAAATTTCAGATTTTTCTGAGATGTGGAAGTCTGACTTTTTATTTTTGGAACAAATAAAATCCCGTAAATCGTGAAAAATGGAGAAGCACCTCAGATGACCTCAAAATGTCCGAGGAAGGCATCCAACAATCCTTATAAATCAACCCCATATTTGTGGAATCATCATAGGTAGCATTTGACTTGGTGGATTTGGAGATTGCTCTTTGGTGCGCCATTGGTGGGCTATTGATGCGATTTTTGTGTTTTGAGCTGAAATTTTGATTTTTGAGTTTTGAGCTGAAATTTTGTACACCCACGAATTAAATTCCAGTCAACTACCTGCAAGATTTCAGATTTTTCTGAGACGAGGAAGTCCTACTTTTAAATTTTTGGAACAATTAAAATCCCGTAAATCGGGAAAATTGGAAAAGCACCTCAAATGACCTCAAAATGTCCGAGGAAGGCATCTAATAATCCTTAAAAATCCTCCCCATATTTGTGGAGTCATCTTAGGTAGCATTTGACATGGTGGATTTGGAGATTGCTCATTGATGCGCCATTGGTGCGCTATTGTTGCGATTTTTGAGTTTTGAACTGAAATTGTGATTTTTGAGTTTTGAGCTAAAAATTTAATCACACATGAATAAAAATCCAGTCCTACTACCTGAAAATTTTCAGATTTTTCTGAGAAGTGGAAGTTCGACTTTATATTTTTGGAACAATTAAAATCCCGTAAATCGGGAAAAGTGGAAAAGCACCTCAAATGACCTCATATTAGTGGAATCATCTTAGGTAGAATTTGACATGGTGGAATCGGAGATTGCTCGTTGGGGCGCCATTGGTGCGCTATTGGTGCGATTTTTGAGTTTTGAGCTGAAATTTTTATTTTCGAGCTTAAATTTTGTACACACACGAATAAAAATCCAGTCCTACTACCTGAAAATTTTAGAATTTTCTGAGATGTGAATGTCCAACTTTTTATGTTTGGAACAATTAAAATCCCGTTAATCGAGAAAAATGGAAAAGCACCTTAGATGAGCTCAAAATGTCCGGGGAAGGCATCCAAAAATCCTTAAAAATCATCCCCATAATTGTGGAATCATCTTAGGTAGCATTTGACATGGTGGATTTGGAGATTACTCTTATGCATTGGTTCACTGGGCCATTGGGGCGCTATTGGGGCGCCATTGGGGCGCCACTGGTGCGCGATCGGTGTGCCAATGGTGCGATTTTTGAATTTTGAGCTGAAATTTTCTACACACAGCAATAAATCTCCAATCCAGCTGCCTGCATAATTTCAGATTTTTCTGAGTTGTGGAAGTCCGGCTTTTTGTTTTTGGAACAATTAAAATCCCGTAAATTGGAAAAAATGGAAAAGCACCTCAGATGAGCTCAAAATGTCCGGGGAAGGCATCCAAAAAATCCTTACAAATCATCCCCATATTTGTGGAATCATCATAGGTAGCATTTTACATGGGGGATTTGGAGATTTCTCTTTTGCATTGGTTTACTAGGCCATTGGTGCGCTGTATGGGCGCCATTGGTGCGATTTTTGAGTTTTGAGCTGAAATTTTAATTTTTGAGTTTTGAGCCGAAATTTTGTACACACATGAATAAAAATTCAGTACAACTACCTGAAAGATATCAGATTTTCTGAGATGTGGAAGTCCGTGTTTATATTTATGGAACAAATAAAATCCCGTAAATCGGGAAAAATGCAAAAGCACCTTAGATGAGCTCCAAATGTCCGGGAAAGGCTTCCAAAAATCCTTATAAATCATCCCCACATTTTTGGAATCATCTTAGGTAGCATTTTACATGGTGGAATTGGTGAATGCTCATTGGTGCGCCATTGGTTTGTATTGGTGCGATTTTTCAGTTTTGAGCTGAAATTTTGATTTTTGAGTTTTGAGTTCAAATTTTGATTTCTGAGTTTTGAGCTGAAACTTTGTACACACACGAATAAAAATCCAGTCCTACTACCAGTAAAATTTCAGATTTTGCTGAGATGTGGACGTCCAACTTTCTATATTTGGAACAATTAAAATAACGTAAATCGGGAAAAATGGAAAAGCAGCATAGATGAGCTCAAAATGTCCGGGGAAGGCATCCAAAAATCCTTATAAATCATCCTCATATTTTTGGAATCATCTCAGGTTGCATTTGACATGATGGATTTGGAGAATGCTCATTGGTGCGCCATTGGTGCGCTATTGGTGCGATTTTTGAGTTTTGAGCTGAAATTTTGATTTTTGAGTTTTGAGCATAAATTTCGTACAGACATGAATAAAACTCCAGTCCTACTACCTGAAAAATTTCAGAGTTTTCTGAGATGTAAAAGTCCGACATATTATTTTCGGAACAAATAAAATCCCGTAAATCGGGAAAAATGGAAATGCACCTCAAATGACCACAAAATGTCCGAGGAAGGCATCCGCAAATCCCTATAAACCATCCCCATATTTCTGGAATTGTCTTAGGTAGCATTTGACATGGTATATTTGGAGATTGCTCTTATGCATTGGTTCACTGGGCCATTGGTGCGCTATTGGGGCGCCAATGGGGCGCTACTGGTGCTATTTTTAAGTTTTGCGCTGAAATTTTGTTTTTTTAGTTTTGAGCTAAAATTTTGAACACACACCAATAAAAATTCAGTCCAACCACCTGCAAAATTTCAGATTTTTGTGGGATGTGGAAGTCCGACTTTTTATTTTTGGAACAATTAAAATCCCATAAATCGGGAAAAATGGAAAAACACCTCAGATGACCTCAAAATGTCCGAAGAAGTCGTCCAAAAATCATTATAAATCATCCCCATATTTGTGGAATCATCTTAGATAGCATTTGACATGGTGGACTTGGAGATTGCTCATTGGTGCGCTATTGATGCGATTTTTGAGTTTTGAGCTGAAATTTTGATTTTTGAGTTTTGAGCTGAAATTTTGTACACACACGAATAAAAATCCAGTCAACTACCTGCAAAATTTCAGATTTTTCTGAGAAGTGGAAGTCCAATTTTTAATTTTTGGAACAATTAAAATCCTGTAAATCGGGAAAAATTGGAAAGCACCTCAAATGACCTCAAAATGTCCGAGGAAGGCATCCAAAAATCGCTATAAATCATCCCCATATTAGTGGAATCATCTTAGGTAGCATTTTACATGGTGGAATTGGAGATTGCTCATTGGGGAGCCAATGGTGCGCTATTGGTGCGATTTTTGAGTTTTGAGCTGAAATTTTGATTTTTGAGTTTTCAGCGTAAATTCTGTACACACACGAATAAAATTTCAGTCCTACTACCTGCAAAATTTCAGAGTTTTCTGAGATGTGGAAGTCCAATTTTTTATGTTTGGAACAATTAAAAACCCGTAAATCGAGAAAAATGGAAAAGCACTTTAGATGAGCTCAAAATGTTCGGGGAAGGCATCCAAAAATCCTTATAAATCATCCCCATAATTGTGGAATCGTCTTAAGTAGCATTTGACATGGTGGATTTGGAGATTGCTCTTATGCATTGGTTCACTGGGCCACTGGTGCGCTATTGGGGCGCCATTGGTGCGCGATTGGTGTGCCATTGGTGCGATTTTTGAGTTTTGAGCTGAAATTTTCTACACACACCAATAAAAATCCAGTCCAACTACCTGCAAAATATCAAATTTTTCTGAGTTGTGGAAGTCTGCATTTTTATTTTTGGAACAATTAAAATCCCGTAAATCGGGAAAAATGGAAAAGCACCTCAGATGAGCTCAAAATGTCCGGGAAAGGCATCCAAAAATCCTTATAAATCATTCCAATATTTGTGGAATCATCTTAGGTAGCATTTGACATGGTGGATTTAGAGATTGCTCATTGGTGCGCCAATGGTGCACTATTGGGGCGTATTGGAGTGCCACTGGTACGCTATTGGTTCGATTTTTGAGTTTTGAGCTGAAATTTTGTACACACACCAATAAAAATCCAGTCCTACTACCTGCAAAATTTTAAATTTTTCTGAGATGTGGAAGTCCAACTTTCTATATTTGGAACAATTAAAATCCCGTAAATCGGGAAAAATGGAAAAGCATTTTAATTGAGCTCAAAATGTCCGGGAAGGAATCCAAAAATCCTTATAAATCATCCCCATATTTTTGGAATCATCTTAGGTAGCATTTGACATGATGGATTTGGAGAATGCTCATTGGTGCGCCAATGGTGCGCTATTGATGCGATTTTTGAGTTTTGAGCTGAAATTTTTTATTTTTAACTTTTGAGCTGAAATTTTGTACACACACCAATAAAACTCCAATCCAACTACTTGCAAAATTTGATATTTTTCTCAGATGTTGAAGTCCAACCTTTTATTTTTGGAACAATTAAATTCCCGTAAATCGGGAAAAATGGAAAAGCACCACAGATGACCTAAAAAAGTCCGAGGAAGGCATCCACAAAACCTTATAAATCATCCCCATATTTGTGGAATCATCTTAGGTAGCATTTGACATGGTGGATTTGGAGAATGATCGTTGGTGGGCCAATAGGGCGCTAGTGATGCGATTTTTTAGTTTTGAGCTGAAATTTTGATTTTTGAGTTTTGAGCTGATATTTTGTACACACACGAATAAAACTTTAGTCAACTACCTGAAAAATTTCAGTTTTTTCTGAGACATGGAAGTCCGACTTTTTAGTTTTTGGAACAATTAAAAACCCGTAGATCGGGAAAAATCGAAAAGCACCTCAGATGAGCTCAAAATGTCCGGGGAAGGCATCAAAAAATCCTTATAAATCATCCCCAAATTTGTGGAATCAACATAGGTAGCATTTTCCGTGGGGGATTTGGAGATTGCTCTTATGCATTGGTTCACTGGGCCATTGGAGCGCTATTGGGGCGCCATTGGTGCGATTTTTGAGTTTTGAGCTGAAATTTTAATTTTTTGAGTTTTGAGCTAAAAATTTGTACAAACACCAATAAAAATCCAATATAACTACCTGAAAAAATTCTGAATTTTATAAGATGTAGAAGTCCGATTTTTTGTTTTTGTAACAACTAAAATTCCAAAAATTGGAAAAAATGGAAAAGCACCTCAGATGACCTCAAATTGTCCGGGGGGCGGGTATCCAAAAATCCTTATAAATCATCCCCATATTTGTGGAATCATCATAGGTAGCATTTTACAAGGTGGATTTGGAGATTGCTCTTATGCATTGGTTCACCGGGCTATTGATGCGCTATTGGGGCGCCATTGGGGCGCTATTGGCGTTATTTTTGAGTTTAGCGCTGAAATTTTAATTTTTTAGTTTTGAGCTAAAATTTTGAACACACACCAATAAAAATTCAGTCCAACTACCTGCAAAATTTCAGATTTTTTTGGGTTGTGGAAGTCCGACTTTTTATTTTTAGAACAATTAAAATCCCGTAAATCGAGAAAAATGGAAAAGCACCTCAGATGAACTGAAAATGTCCGGTGAAGGCATCCGAAAATCCTTATAAATCATCCCCACATTTGTGGAATCATCTTAGGTAGCATTTTACAGGGTGTAATTTGGAGATTGCTCTTAAGCATTGGTTCACTGGGCCATTGGTGCGCTATTGGGGCGCCATTGGGGCGCTATTGGTCCGCCATTGGTGAGCTATTGGTGCGATTTTTGAGTTTTGAGCAGAAATTCTGATTTTTGAGTTTTCAGCTAAAATTTTGTGCAAACAACAATAAAAATCCAATCCAACTACCTGCAAAATTTCAGATTTTTCTGAGATATGGAAGTCCGACTTTTTATTTTTGGAACAATTAAAATCCCATAAATCGAGAAAAAGGGAAAAGCACCTCAGATGACCTCAAAATGTCCAGGGAAGGCATCCAAAAATCCATATAAATCATCCCCATATTTGTGGAATCATCTTAGGTAGCGTTTGACGTGGTGGATTTGGAGATTGCTCTTATGCATTGGCTCATTGGGCGATTGGTGCGCTACTGGGGCGCCACTGGTGCGCTACTGGGGTTAGCTCACCCTCGCGGGATCGCGACCACTGAGCTAATAGCCCATCGTGCGGGCCCCCGGCGGGAGGCCCGCTATGCCAAAAGCGAGAGAAAGCCCATCCCTCTCTTTCCTTTTTACGCGCCCATGTCGCCACGCGAGAGGGACAGGGGGAATTTTGAGCTTTGAGCTGAAATTTTGATTTTCCAGTTTTGTGCTGAAATTCTGTACACACACCAATAACAATCCAATCCAACTACCTGCAAAATTTCAGAATTTTCTGAGAAGTGGAAGTCCAACTTTTTATTTTTGGAACAATTAAAATCCCGTAAATCCGGAAAAATGGAAAAGTACCCCAGATGAGCTCAAAATGTCCGGGCAAGTCATCAAAAAATCCTTATAAATCGTACCCATATTTTTGGAATCATTTTAGGTAGCGTTTGACATGGTGGATTTGCAGATTGCTCTTACGCATTGGTTCAGTGGGCCAATGGGGCGCCATTGGTGCGCTATTGGGGCGCCACTGGTGTGATTTTTGAGTTTTAAACTTAAATTTTTAACAGAAACCAATCCAACTACCTGCAAAATTTCAGAATTTCCTGAGATATGGAAGTCCGACTTTTCATTTTTGGAACAATTAAAATCTCATAAATCGGGAAAAATGGAAAAGCACCCCAGACGAGCACAAAATGTCCGGGGAAGACATCCAAAAATCCTTATAAATCATCCCCACATTTGTGGAATAATCTTATGTAGCATTTGACATGGTGGATTTGGTGTGCCATTGGTGCGCTATTGGGGCGCCATTGGTGCGCTATTGGTACTTTTTTTGAGTTTTGAACGGGAATTTAGATTTTTGGGTTTTAAGCTGAAATCCTGTACACACACCAATAAAAATCCAATCCAACTACCTAAGAAATTTCAGAATTTTCTGAGATGTGGAAGTCCGACTTTGTACTTTTGGAACAATTAAAATCCCGTAAATCGGGAAAAATGGAATAGCACCTCAGATGAGCTCAAATTGTCCGGGGAAGGCATTTAAAAATCCTTACAAATCATCCCCATTTTTGTGGAATCATCGTAGGTAGCATTTTACATGGTGGATTTGGAAATTGCTCTTACGCATTGGTTCACTGGGCCATTGGGGCGCTATAGAGGCGCCATTGGTGCGCCATTGATGCGCTATTGGTGTGCCATTGGGGCGCCATTGGTGCGAATTTTGAGTTTTGAATTTTGAGCTGTAATTTCCTACACACACCAATAAAACTCCAATCCAACTACCTGCCAAATTTCAGATTTTTCTAAGATGTGGTAGTCCGACTTTTTATTTTTGGAACAATTAATATCCCGTAAATCAGAAAAAATGAAAATTTTGATTTTTTAATTCTGAGCTGAAATTTTTTACACACACCAATAAAAATCCAATCCAACTACCTGAAAAATTTCAGATTTTTTTGAGATGTGGAAGTCGAACTTTTTATTTTGGGAACAATTGAAATCCTGTAAATCGGAAAAAATGTAAAAGCACCTCAGATGACCTCAAAATGTCCGAGGAACGCTTCCAAAAATCCTTATAAATCATCCCCATATTTATGGAATCATCTTAGGTAGCATTTGACATGGTGGAATTGGAGATTGCTCAATTGTGCCCCATTGGTGCGCTATGGGTGCGATTTTTGAGTTTCGAGCTGAAATTTTTATATTTGAGTTTTGGGCTGAAATTTTGTATACACACGAATAAAACTCCAGTCCAACTACCTGAAATCAGGAAAAATGGAAAAGCACCATGGAAGAAATCAGAATGCCCGGCGAAGGCATCCAAAAATCCATATAATTCATCCCCATATTTGTGGAATCATCTTAGGTAGCATTTGACATGGCGGATTTGGAGATTGCTCTTATGCATTGGTTCACTAGGCCATTGGAGCGCTACTGGGGTGCCATTGGGGCGCCATTGATGCGCTATTGGGGCGCCATTGATGCGCTATTGGGGCGCCATTGGGGCGCCATTGGGCCGCCATTGGCGCGATTTTTGAGTTTTGAGCTGAAATTTTGATTTTTGAGTTTTGAGCTGAAATTTTGTTCACACACCAATAAAAATCCAATCCAACTACTTGCCAAAATTTCAGATTTTTCTGAGATATGGAAGTCCGACTTTTTATTTTTGGAAAAATTAAAATTCTGTAAAAAAAATGGAAATCCCGATTTTTGAATTTTGTGCTGAAATTTTGCATACACACCAATAAAAATCCAATCCAACTACCTGCAAAATTTGCGATTTTTTCTGAGATGTGGAAGTCGGAATTTTTATTTTTTGAACAATTAAATTCCCATAAATCGGAAAAAATGCAAAAGCACCTCAGATGAGCTCAAAATGTCCGAGGAAGGCATCCAAAAATCCTTATAAATCATCCCAATACTTTTTGAATCATCTTAGGTAGCATTTGACATGGTGGATTTGGGGATTGCTCAATGGTGCGCCATTGGTGCGATTTTTGAGTTTTGAGCTGAAATTTTGATTTTTGAGTATTGAGCAGAAATTTTGTAAACACACGAATTAAAATTTTGTTAACTACCTGCAAAATTTCAGTTTTTTCTGAGACATGGAAGTCCGACTTTTTAATTTTTGGAACAATTAAAATCCCGAAAATTGGAAAAACTGGAAAAGCACCTCAAATGACCTCAAAATGTCCGAGGAAGGCTTCCAAGAACCCTTATAAATCATCCCCGTATTTGTGGAATCATCTTAGGTTGCATTTGACATGGTGGATTTGGAGATTGCTCATTGGTGCGCCATTGGTTCGCTATTGGGGCGCCACTAGAGCGCTATTGGGGCGATTTTTGAGTTTTGAGCTGAAATTTTGATTTTTGAGTTTTGAGCATAAATTTCGTACAAACATGAATAGAAATCCAGTCCTACTACCTGCAAAATTTCAAAGTTTTCTGAGAAGTGGAAGTCCGACTTTTTATTTTTGGAACAATTAAAATCCCGTAAATCGGGAAAAATGGAAATGCACCTCAGATGACCTCAAAATGTGCGAGGAAAGCTTCCAGAAATCCTTATAAATCATCCCCACATATATGGAATCATCTTAGGTAGCATTTGACATGGTGGATTTGGAGATTGCTCATTGGTGCGCCATTGGTGCGCTATTGATGCGATTTTGGAGTTTTAAGCTGAAATTTTGATTTTTGAGTTTTGAGCAGAAATTTTGTACACACACGACTAAAAATCCAGTCAACTACCTGCAAAATTTCAGATTTTTCTGAGACGTGGACGTCAGAGTTTTATTTTTGGAACAATTAAAATCCCGAAAATTGGGAAAACTGGAAAAGCACCTCAAATGACCACAAAATGTCCGAGGAAGGCATCCAAAAATCCTTATAAATCATGCCCATAATTGTGGAATCGTCTTAGGTAGCATTTGACATGCTGGATTTGGAGATTGCTCATTTGTGCGCAATTGGTGCGCTATTGGGGCGCCACTGGTACGCTATTGGTGCGATTTTTAAGTTTTGAGCTGAAATTTTGTACACACACGAATAAAATTCAAATCCTACTACCTGAAAAATTTCAGAATTTTCTGAGATGTGGAAGTCCAGCTTTTTATTTTTGGAACAATTAAAATCCCATAAATCGGGAAAAATGGAAAAGGACCTTAGATGTGCTCAAAATGTCCGGGGAAGGCATCCAAAAATCCTTATAAATCATCCCCATATTTGTGGAATCATCTTAGGTAGCATTTGACATGGTGGATTCGGAGATTGCTCGTTGGTGCGCCATTGGTGAGGCGCCATTGGTGCGCTGTTGGTGTGATTTTTGAGTTTTGAGTTGAAATTTCGATTTTTGAGTTTTGAGCTTAAATTTTGTACAAACACGAATAAAAATCCAGTTCTACTACCTGCAAAATTTCAGATTTTTTTAAGATGTGGAAGTCCGACTTTTTATTTTTGGAACAATTAAAATCCCATAAATCGGGAAAAATGGAAAAACACTTCAGATGACCTCATAATGTCCGAGGAAGGCATCCAAAAATCATTATAAGTCATCCCCATAATTGTGGAATCTTCTTAGGTAGCATTTGACAAGGTGGATTTGGAGATTGCTCATTGGTGCGTCAATGGTGCGCTATTGATGCGATTTTTGAGTTTTGAGCTGAAATTTTGATTTTTGAGTTTTGAGCCGAAATTTTTTACGCAAACGAATAAAAATCCATTCAGCTACCTGCAATATTTCAGATTTTTCTGAGATGTGGAATTCCGACTTTTTAATTTTTGGATCAATTAAAATCCTGTCAATCGGGAAAAATGGGAAAGCACCTCAAATGACCTCAAAATGTCCGAGGAAGGCATCCAAAAATCGTTATAAATCATCCCCATATTAGTGGAATCATCTTAGGTAGAATTTGACATGGTGGATTTGGAGATTGCTCATTGGGGCGCCATTGGTGCGCTATTGGTGCAATTTTTGAGTTTTGAGCTGAAATTTTGATTTTTGAGCGTAAATTTTGTACACACATGAATAAAAATCCAGTCCTACTACCTGAAAATTTTAGAATTTTCAGAGATGTGAAAGTCCAACTTTTTATGTTTGGAACAACTAAATCCCCGTAAATCGAGAAAAATGGAAAAGCACCAAATATGAGCACAAAATGTCCGGGGAAGGCATCCAAAAATCCTTATAAATCATCCCATATTTGTGGAATCATCTTAGGTAGCATTTTACATGGTGGATTTGGACATTGCTCGTATGCATTGGTTCACTGGGCCAATGGTGCGCTATTGGGGCGCCACTGGTGCGCGATCGGTGTGCCAATGGTGCGATTTTTGAGTTTTGAGATGAAATTTTCTACACACACCAATAAAACTCCAATCCAACTACCTGCATAATTTCAGATTTTTCTGAGTCGTGGAAGTCCGGCTTTTTATTTTTGGAAAAATTAAAATCCCGTAAATTGGAAAAATTGGAAAAGCACCTCAGATGAGTTCAAAATGTCCGGGGAAGGCATCCAAAAATCCTTATAAATCATCCCCATATTTGTGGAATCGTCATAGGTAGCATTTTACATGGGGGAATTGGAGATTGCCCTTATGCATTTATTCACTGGGCCATTGGTGCGCTGTATGGGCGCCATTGGCGCGCTATTGGGACGCAATTGGTGCAATTTTTGAGTTTTGAGCTGAAATTTTTATTTTTGAGTTTTGAGCTGAAATTTTTTACCCATATGAATAATAATCCAGTCCAACTACATGCAAAATATCAGATTTTTCTGAGATGTGAAAGTCCGTGTTTTTATTTTTGGAACAATTAAAATCCCGTAAATCGGGAAAAATGGAAAAGCACCTTAGATGAGCTCAAAATGTCCGGGAAAGGCATCCAAAAATCCTTATAAATCATTCCCATATTTTTGGAATCATCTTAGGTATCATTTGACATGGTGGATTTGGAGATTGCTCATTGGTGCGCCATTGGTTTGTATTGGTGCGATTTTTGTGTTTTGAGCTGAAATTTTGATTTTTGAGTTTTGAGTTGAAATTTTGATTATTGAGTTTTGAGGTGAAATTTTGTACACACACGAATAAAAAACCAGTCCTACTACCAGTAAAATTTCAGATTTTGCTGAGATGTGGACGTCCAACTTTCTATATTTGGAACAATTAAAATAACGTAAATCGGAAAAAATGGAAAAGCAGCTTAGATGAGCTCAAAATGTACGGAGAAGGCATCCAAAAATCCTTATAAATCATCCCCATATTTTTGGAATCATCTCAGGTTGCATTTGACATGATGGATTTGGAGAATGCTCATTGATGCGCCATTGGTGCGCTATTGGTGCGATTTTTGAGTTTTGAGCTGAAATTTTGATTTGTGAGTTTTGAGCATAAATTTCATACACACATGAATAAAATTCCAGTCCTACTACCCGCAAAATTTCAGAGTTTTCTGAGAGGTGGAAGTCCGACTTTTTATTTTTGGAACAATTAAAATCCCGTAAATCGGGAAAAATGGAAATGCACCTCAGATGACCTCAAAATGTCCGAGGAAGGCATCCACAAATCCTTATAAATCATCCCCATATTTGTGGAATCATCTTAGGTAGCATTTGACATGGTGGATTTGGAGATTGCTCTTATGCATTGGTTCACAGGGCCATTGGTGCGCTATTGGGGCGCCAATGGGGCGCTATTGGAGCTATTTTTGAGTTTTGCGATGAAATTTTGATTTTTTAGTTTTGAGCTAAAATTTTGAACACACACCAATAAAAATTCAGTCCAACTACCTGCAAAATGTCATAATTTTTTGGGATGTGGAAGTCCGAACTTTTATTTTTTTGAACAATTAAAATCCCGTAAATCAAGAAAAATGGAAAAGCACCTCAGATGAGCTCAAAATATCCGGTGAAGGCATCCAAAAATCCTTATAAATCATCCCCATAATTGTGGAATCATCTTAGGTAGCATTTTACAGGGTGGATTTGGAGATTGCTCTTAAGCATTGGTTCACTGGGCCATTGGTGCGCTATTGGGGCGATATTGGTCCGCCATTGGTGAGCTATTGATGCGATTTTTGAGTTTTGAGCTGACAATTTGTACAAAAAACAATAAAAATCCAACCCAACTACCTGCAAAATTTCAGAATTTTCTGAGATGTGGAAGTCCGACTTTTTATTTTTGGAACAATTAAAATCCCATAAATCGGGAAAAATGGAAAAGCACCTTAGATGACCTCAAAATGTCCGAGGAAGGCATCCAAAAATCCTTATAAATCATCCCCATATTTTTGGAATCATCTTAGGTAGCTTTTGACATGGTGAATTTGGAGTTTGCTCTTATGCATTGGTTCATTGGGCCATTGGTGCGCTATTGGGGCGCCATTGGTGCGCCGTTGATGCGCTATTGGTGCGCCATTGGTGCGAATTTTGAGTTTTGAGCTGAAATTTTGATTTTTCGGTTTTGTGCTTAAATTTTGTACACACACCAATACCAATCCAATCCAACTACCTGCAAAATTTCAGAATTTTTTGTGAAGTGGAAGTCCAACTTTTTTTTTTTGGAACAATTAAAATTCCGTAAAACGGGAAAAATGGAAAGGCACAACAGATGAGCACAAAATGTCCGGGGAAGGCATCAAAAAATCCTTATAAATCGTACGCATATTTGTGGAATCATCATAGGTAGCGTTTGACATGGTGGATTTGCGGATTGCTCTTACGCATTGGTTCACTTGGCATTGGGGCGCCGTTGGTGCGCCATTGGTGCGCTATTGGGGCGCCATTGGTGTGATTTTTGAGTTTTGAGCTGAAATTTTTAACAGAAACCAATCCAACTACCTGCAAAATTTCAGAATTTTCTGAGAAGTGGAAGTCCGAACTTTCATTTTCGGAACAAGTAAATTCCCATAAATCGGGAAAAATGGAAAAGCACCCTAGACGAGCTCAAAATGTCCGGGGAAGGCATCCAAAATTCCTTATAAATCATCCCCACATTTTTGGATTCATCTTATGTAGAATTTGACATGCTGGACTTGGTGTGCCGTTGGTGCGCTATTGGGGCGCCACTGGTGCGCTATTGGTACTTTTTTTGAGTTTTGAACGGAAATTTTAATTTTTGGGTTTTAAGCTGAAATTTTGTACACACAGCAATAAAAATCCAATCCAACTACTTCAAAAGTTTCAGAATTTTCTGAGAAGTGGAAGTCCGACTTTTTATTTTTGGAACAATTAAAATCCTATAAAACGGGAAAATTGGAAAAGCACCTCCGATGTGCTCAAAATGTCTGGGGAAGGCATCCAAAAACCTTTATAAATCATCCCCATATTTGTGGAATCATCTTAGATAGCATTTGACACCGGATTTGGAGATTGCTCTTATGCATTGGTTCACTGGGCCGTTGGGGCGCTATTGGCACGCTATTGGTGCGCCAATGGTGCGATTTTTGAGTTTTGAGCTGAAATTTTGATTTTTCAATTTTGAGCTAAAATTTTGTACACACAGCAACAAAAATTCAATCCCACTACTGAAAAGTTTCAGATTTTTTTGAGATGTGGAAGCCCGACTTTTTATTTTTGGAACAATTAAAATCCAGTAAATCGAAAAAAATGGGAAAGCACCTCAGATGAGATCAAAATGTCCGGGGAAGGCATCCAAAAATCCTTATAAATCATCCCCATATTTGTGGAATCATCTTAGATAGCATTTGACATGGTGGATTTGGAGATTGCTCCTATGCATTTGTTCACTAGGCCATTGGGGCGCCATTGGTGAGATTTTAGAGTTTTTAGCTGAAATTTTGATTTTTAACTTTTGAGAAATTTTTTACACACTCGAATAAAAATCCAATCCAACTACCTGAAAAATATCAGATTTTTCTGGGATGTGGCAGTCCGACTTTCTATTTTTGGAAAAATTAAAATCTCGTAAATCGGGAAAAATGGAAAAGCACCTCAGATGAGCTCAAAATGTCCCGGGTAGGCATCCAAAAATCCTTATAAATCATCCCCATAGTTGTGGAATCATCTTAGGTAGCATTTGACATGGTGGATTTTGAGATTGCTCTTATGAATTGGTTCATTGGGCCATTGGTGCGCTACTGGGGCGCCATTGGTTTGCCATTGGTGCTATTTTTGAGTTTTGAGGTGAAATTTTGATTTCAGAGTTTTGTGCTGAAAATTTGTACACACACCAATAAAAATTCAATCCAACTATCTTCTAAGTTTCAGAATTTTCTGTGGTGTGACGTCTGATTTTTTATTTTTGGAACAATTAAAATCCCGTAAAGCGGGAAAAATGGAAAAGCACCTGAGATGAGCTCAACATGTCCGGGAAAGGCATCCAAAAATCCTTATAAATCATCCCCATATTTGTGGAATCATCCTAGGTAGCATTTTACATGGTGGATTGGGAGATTGCTCTTATGCATTGGTTCACTTGGCCATTGGTGCGCTACTGGGGAGCCATTGGGGTGCTATTGGTGCGCCATTGGTGAGCTATTGGTGCGATTTTTGAGTTTTGAACTGAGACTTTTTTTTCTTGATTTTTGAGCTGAAATTTTGTACACACACCAATAAAAGTCCAATCCAACTATCTGCAAAATTTCAGGTTTTTCTGAGACGTGGAAGTCCGACTTTTTATTTTTGGAACAATTAAAACCATGTAAATCTGGAAAAATGGAAAAGCACCTCAGATGACCTCAAAATTTCCGAGGAAGGCATCCAAAAATCATTATAAATCATCCCCATATTTGGGGAATCATCTTAGGCAGAATTTGACATGGTGGAATTGGAGATTGCTCATTGGTGCGCCCCATTGGTGCGCTATTGAAGCAATTTTTGAGTTTTCAGCTGAAATTTTGATTTTTAAGTTTTGTGCTCAAATTTTGTACACACTCGAATGAAAATCCAGTCCAACTACCTGAAAAATTTCAGAATTTTCTGAGATATGGAAGTCCGACTTTTTATTTTTGGAACAATTAAAATCCCGCAAATCGGGAAAAATGGAAAAGCACCTCAAATGAGCACAAAAAGTCCGGGGAAGGCGTCCAAAATCCTTATAAATCATCACCATATTTTTGGAGTCATCTTAGGTATCACTTGACATGGTGGATTTGGAGATTGCTCTTCTGCATTGGTTCACTGGGCGATTGGTCCGCTATTGGGGCGCCGTTGGTGCGCTATTGGTGCGCCAATGGTGCGATTTTTGAGTTTTGAGCTGAAATTTTAATTTTTGAAATTTTTTTACACACCAATAAAAATTTACTCCAACTACCTGCAAAATTTTAGAATTTTCTGAGATGTGGAAGTCCGACTTTTTAACAATTAAAATCCCATAAATTGGGAAAAATGGAAAAGCACCTCAGATGACAACAAAATATCCGAGAAAGGAATCCAAAAATCCTTAGAAATCATCCCCATATTTGTGGAATCAACTTAGGTAGCATTTGACATGATGGATTTGGAGATTGCTCTTCTGCATTGGTTCACTGGGCGATTGGCACGCTATTGGTGCGCCAGTGGTGCGATTTTTGAGTTTTGAGCTGAAATTTTGATTTTTCAATTTTGAGCTAAAATTTTGTACACACAGCAACAAAAATTCAATCCCACTACTGAAAAGTTTCAGATTTTTTTGAGATGTGGAATCCCGACTTTTTATTTTTGGAACAATTAAAATCCAGTAAATCGAAAAAAAGGGGAAAGCACCTCAGATGAGCTCAAAATGTCCGGGGAAGGCATCCAAAACTCCTTTTAAATCATCTCCATATTTTTGGAATCATCTTAGGTAGCATTTTATGTGGTGTATTTGGAGATTTTCACTGGGCCATTGGTGCGCCATTGATGCGCTATTGGTGCGCTATTGGGGCGCCATTGGGGCGCTATTGGTGCGCCATTTGTGCGATTTTTGAGTTTTGAGCTGAAATTTTAATTTTTTAATTTTGAGCTGAAATTTCGTACACACACCAACAAGAATCCAATCCAACTACCTGCCAAATTTCAGATTTTTCTGAGAAGTGGAAGTCGGATTTTGTATTTTTGGAACAATTAAAATCCGGTAAATCAGAAAAAATGGAAATTTTGATTTTTGAATTTTGAGCTGAAATTTTGCACACACACCAATAAAAAACCAATCCAGCTACATGAAAATGTTTTAACTTTTATGTAATGTGGAAGTCGGACTTTTTATTTTTTGAACAATTAAAATCCCGTAAATCGAAAAAAATGGAAAAGCACCTCAGATGAACTCAAATTGTCCGAGGAAGGCATCAAAAAATCCTTATAAATCATCCCAATACTTGTGGAATCATCTTAGGTTGCATTTGACATGGTGGATTTGGAGATTGCTCATTGGTGCGCCATTGGTGCGCTATTGGTGTGATTTTTGAGTTATGAGCTGAAATTTTGACTATTGAGTTTTTAGCTGAAATTTTGTACGCACACGAATAAAAATGCAGTCCAACTACCTGCAAAATTTCAAATTTTTCTGAGTTGTGGAAGTCCGACTTTTTATTTTTGGACAATTAAAATCCCTTAAATCGGGAAAAATGGAAAAGCGTCTTAGATGAGCTCAAAATGTCCGGGGAAGGCATCAAAAAATCCATATAAATCATCCCCATATTTGTGGAATCATCTTAGGTAGCATTTGACATGGTGGATTTGGAGATTGCTCTTATGCATTGGTTCACTGGGCCATTGGTGCGCTATTGGGGCGCCATTGGGGCGCTAATGGTGCAATTTTTGAGTTTTGAGCTGAAATTTTGATTTTTGGTTTTTGTGCTTAAATTTTTTACAAAAATCAACAAAAATCCAATCCAACTGCCTGCAAAATTTCAGATTTTTCTGAGTTATGGAAGTTCGACTTTTTATTTTTGAACAATTTAAATCCCGTAAATCCGGAAAAATGGAAAAGCACCTCAGATGAGCTCAATTTGTCCTGGGAAGGCATCCAAAAAACATTATAAATCATCCCTTTTTTTTAGAATCTTCTTAGGTAGCATTTGACAGGGTGGATTTGGAGATTGCTCATATGCATTGGTTCACTGGGCCATTGGTGCGCTATTGAGGCGCCATTGGGGCGCCATTGGTGTGATTTTTGAGTTTGGAGCTGAAATTTTGAACAGAGGACAATAAAAATCCAATCCAACTATTTGAAAAATTTCAGATTTTTCTAAGTTGTGGAATTTCGGCTTTTTATGTTTGGAACAATTAAAATCCCGTAAATCGGAAAAAATGGAAAAGCACCTCAGATGACCTCAAAATGTCCGAAGAAGGCAGCCAAAAAATCTTATAAATCATCCCCATATTTGTGGAATCATCTTAGGTCGCATTTGACATGGTGAATTTGGAGATTGCCCATTGGTGCGCCATTGGTGCGCTATTGGTCCGATTTTTGTGTTTTGAGCTGAAATTTTAATTTTTGAGTTTTGAGCTAAAATTTTGTACACACACGAATAAAAATCCACTCCAACTACCTGAAAAATTTCAGACGTTTCTGATACTTGGAATTCCAACTTTTAATTTTTTGAACAATTAAAATCCCGTAAATCGGGAAAAATGGAAAAGCACCTCAGATGAGCTCAAAATGTCCGGGGAAGGCATCTAAAATCCTTATAAATCATCCACATATTTTTGGAATCATCTTATGTAGCATTTTTCATGGTGGATTTTGAGACTGCTCTTACGCATTGGTTTAATGGGCCATTGGGGCGCCAATGGGGCGCTATTGGTGCGCCATTGATGCGCTATTGGGGGGCTATTGGTGCGATTTTTGAGTTTTGAGCTGAAATTTTGATTTTTGTGCTTTGAGGTTAAATTTTGTATACACACCAATAAAAATCCACGCCAACTACCTGAAAAATTTCAGATTTTTCTGAGAAGTGAAAGTCCGACTTTTTATTTTTGGAACGATTAAAATCCCGTAAATCGGGAAAAATGGAAAAGCACCTCAGATGAGCTCAAAATGTCTGGGGAAGGCATCCAAAAATCCTTATAAATCATCCCCATATTTTAGGAGTCATCTTAGGTAGCATTTGACATGGTGGATTAGGAGATTGCTCATTGGTGCCCCATTGGTGCGCTATTGATGCGATTTTTGAGTTTTGAGCTGAAATTTTTTATTTTTGAGTTTTTAGCTGAAATTTTGTACATACGCCAATAAAAATCCAATTCAACTACCTGCAAAATTTCAGATTTTTCTGAGATGTGGAAGTCCAACCTTTTATTTTTGGAACAATTAAAATCCTTTAAATCGGGAAAAATGGAAAAGCACCTCAGATGACCTCAAAATGTCCGAGGAAGGCATCCAAAAATCCTTATAAATCATGCCCATATTTTTGGAATCATCTTAGGTAGCATTTGACATGTTGGATTTTCAGATTGCTCATTGGTGCGCCATTGGTGCGCTATTGATGCGATTTTTGAGTTTTGAGCTGAAATTTTTTATTATTGAGTTTTGAGCTGAAATTTTGTACACGCCAATAAAAATCCATTACAACTACCTGAAAAATTTTAGATTTTTCTGAGAAGTGGAAGTCCGACTTTTTACTTTTGGAACAAATAAAATCTCGTAAATCGGGAAAAATGGAAAAGCACCACAGATGACCTCAAAATGTCCGAGGAAGGCATAAAAAATCCTTATAAATCATTCCCATATTTGTGGAATCATCTTAGGTAGCATTTGACATGGTGGATTTGGAGATTGCTCATTGGTGCGCCATTGGGGCGCTATTGGTGCGATTTTTAAGTTTTGAGCTGATTTTTTTTTTTTTGAGTTTTGAGCTGAAATTTTGTACACAAACAAACAAAAATCCAGCCCAACTACCTGCAAAATTTCAGATTTTTCTGAGATGTGGAAGTCCGACTTTTTATTTTTGGAACAATTAAAATCCCGTAAATCGGGAGAAATGGAAAAGCACCATAGAAGAGCTCAAAATGTCCGGGAAGGCATCAAAAAATCCTTATAATTCAGCCCCATATTTGTGGAATCATCTTAGGTAGCATTTGACATGGTGGATTTGGAGATTGCTCTGCTGCATTGGTTCACTGGGCGATTGGTCCGCTATTGGGGCACCGTTGGGGCGCCATTGGTGCGCTATTGGTGCGCCAATGGTGCGATTTTTGAGTTTTGAGCTGAAATTTTGATTTTTGAAATTGGGAAAAATGGTAATGCACCTTAGACGAGCTCAAAATGTCCGGGGAAGGCATCCAAAAATCCGTATAAATCATCCCCATATTTTCGGAGTCATCTTAGGTAGCATTTGACATGGTGGATTTGGAGATTGCTCATTGGTGCACCATTGGTACGCTATTGAAGCGATTTTTGAGTTTTGAGCTGAAATTTTTTATTTTTGAGTTTTGAGCTGAAATTTTGTACACACGCCAATAAAAATCCAATCCAACTACCTGAAAAATTTCAGATTTGTCTGAGATGTGGATGTCCGAATTTTTATTTTTGGAACAATTAAATTCCCGTAAATCGAGAAAAATGGAAAAGCACCTCAGATGACCTCAAAATGTCCGAGGAAGGCATCCAAAAATCCTTGTAAATCATCCCCACATTTGTGGAATCATTATAGGTAGCATTAGACATGGTGGATTTTGAGATTGCTCTTTGGTGCGCCATTGGTGCGCTATTGATGCGATTTTTGAGTTTTGAGCTGAAATTTTGATTTTTGAGTTTTGAGCTGAAATTTTGTACACACACGAATTAAAATCCAGTCAACTACCTGCACGATTTTAGATTTTCTGAGACGTGGAAGTCCGACTTTTAAATTTTTGGAACAATTAAAATCCCGTAAATCGGGAAAATTGGAAAAGCACCTTAAATGACCTCAAAATGTCCGAGGAAGGCATCTAATAATCCTTAAAAATTTTCCCCATATTTGTGGATCATCTTACGTAGCATTTCACATGGTGGATTTGGAGATTGCTCATTGATGCGCCATTGGTGCGCTATTGTTGCGATTTTTGAGTTTGAGCTGAAATTTTAATTTTTGATTTTTCAGCTAAAATTTTTTACACACATGAACAAAAATCCAGTCCTATTACCTGCAAATTTTCAGAATTTTCTGAGAAATGGAAGTCCGATTTTTTATTATTGGAACAATTAAAATCCCGTAAATCGGGAAAATGGAAAAGCACCTCAGATGACCTCAAAATGTCCGAGGAAGGCATCTAATAATGCTTAAAACTCTTCCCCATATTTTTGGAATCATCTTAGGTAGCATTTGACAAGGTGGATTTGGAGATTGCTCATTGGTGCGCCATTGGTGCGATTTTTGAGTTTTGAGTTGAAATTTTAATTTTTTGTGCTGAAATTTTGTACACACACGAATGAAAATACAGTCCAACTACCTGCAAAATTTAAGATTTTTCTGATATGTGGAAGTCCGACTTTTTATTTTTGAACCATTAAAATCCCGTAAATCACGAAAAGTGGAAAAGCATCTTGGATGAGCTCAGAATGTCCGGGGAAGGCGTCCAAAAATCCTTATAATCATCCCATATTTTCGGAGTCATCTTAGGTAGCATTTGACATGGTGGATTTGGAGTTTGCTCTTTGGTGCGCCATTGGTGCGCTATTGATGCGATTTTTGAATTTTTAGCTGCAATTTTAATTATTGAGTTTTGAGCTGAAAGTTTGTACACACACGAATTAAAATCCATTCAACTACCTGCAAGATTTCAGATTTTTCTGAGACATGGAAGTCCGACTTTTAAATTTTTGGAACATTTAAAATCCCGTAAATCGGTATAATTGGAAAAGCACCTCAGATGACCTCAAAATGTCCGAGGAAGGAATCCAAAAATCCTTATAAATCATCCCCATATTTTTGGAATCATCTTAGGTAGCATTTGACATGGTGGACTTGGAGATTGCTAATTGGTGCGCCATTGGTGCGCTATTGGGGCGCCATTGGTGCGTCATTGGTGCGCCATTGGTGCGCCATTGGTGCGTATTGTTGCGATTTTTGAGTTTAGACCTGAAATTTTAATTTTTTTTAAGCTAAAAATATTTACATACATGAATAAAAATCCTGTCCTGCTACCTGCAAATTTTCAGAATTTTCTGAGAGGTGGAAGTCCGACTTTTTATTTTCGGAACAATTAAAATCCCGTAAATCGGGAAAAATAGAAAAGCACCTCAGATGACCTCAAAATGTCCGAGGAAAGCATCTAAAAATCCTTAAAAATCTTCCCCATATTTGTGGAATCGTCTTGGGTAGCATTTGACTTGGTGGATTTGGAGATTGCTCACTGGTGCGCCATTGGTGCGGTATTGATGCGATTTTTGAGTTTTGAGCTGAAATTTTGATTTTTGAGTTTTGAGCTGAAATTTTGTACACACACGAATAAAAATCCAGTGAACTACCCGCAAAATTTCAGATTTTTCTGAGACGTGGAAGTCCGACTTTTTAATTTTTGGAACAATTAAAATCCTGTAAATCGGGAAAAATGGAAAAGCACCTCAAATGACCTCAAAATGTCAGAGGAAGGCATCCAAAAATCCTTATAAATCATCCCCATATTTGTGGAATCATCTTAGGTAGCATTTGAGAAGGTGGATTTGGAGATTGCTCATTGGCGCGCCATTGGGGCGCCATTGGTGCGCTATTGGGGCGCCATTGGTGCGGTATTGGTGCGATTTTTGAGTTTTGAACTGAAATTTTGAGTTTTAAGTTTTGAGATTAAATTTTGTACACACATGAATAAAAATTCAGTTCTACTACCTGCAAAATTTCAGAATTTTCTGAGATGTGGAAGTCCGACTTTTTATTTTCGGAACAATTAAAATCCCATAAATCGAGAAAAATGGAAAAACACCTCAGATGACCACAAAATGTCCGAGGAAGTCGTCCAAAAATCATTATAAATCATCCCCATATTTTTGGAATCTTCTTAGGTAGCATTTCACATGGTGGACTTGGATATTGCTCATTGGTGCGCCATTGGGGCGCTATTGACGCGATTTTTGAGTTTTGAGCAGAAATTTTGTATACACACGAATAAAAAACCAGTCAACTACCTGCAAAATTTCAGATTTTTCTGAGATGTGGAAGTCCGTCTTTTTAATTTTTGGAACAATTAAAATCCTGTAAATCGGGAAAAATTGGAAAGCACCTCAAATGACCTCAAAATGTCTGAGGAAGGCATCCAAAAATCGCTATAAATCATCCCCATATTAGTGGAATCATCTTAGGTAGCATTTGACATGGTGGATTTGGAGATTGCTCATTGGGGCGCCAACGGTGCGCTATTGGTGCGATTTTTAAGTTTTGAGCTGAAATTTTGATTTTTGAGTTTTGAGCGTAAATTTTGTACACACAAGAATTAAATTTCAGTCCTACTACCTGCAAAATTTCGGAGTTGTCTCAGATGTGGAAGTCCAACTTTTTATGTTTGGAACAATTAAAAACCCTTAAATCGAGAAAAATGGAAAAGCACCTTAGATGAGCTCAAAATGTCCGGGGAAGGCATCCAAAAATCGTTATAAATCATCCCCTTAATTGTGGAATCGTCTTAGGTAGCATTTGACATGGTGGATTTGGAGATTGCTCCTATGCATTGGTTCACTGGGCCACTGGTGCGCTATTGGGGCGCCAATGGGGCGCCGTTGGTGCGCGATTGGTGTGCCATTGGTGCGATTTTTGAGTTTTGAGCTGAAATTTTCTACACACACCAATAAAAATCCAGTCCAACTACCTGCAAAATATCAGACTTTTCTGAGTTGTGGAAGTCCGAGTTTTTATTTTTGGAACAATTAAAATCCCGTAAATCGGGAAAAGTGGAAAAGCACCTCAGATGAGCTCAAAATGTCCGGGAAAGGCATCCAAAAATCCTTTTAAATCATTCCCATATTTGTGGAATCATCTTAGGTAGCATTTGACATGGTGGATTTGGAGATTGCTCATTGGTGCGCCAATGGTGCGCTATTGGGGCGCCATTGGTGCGTATTGGAGCGCCACTGGTACGCTATTGGTGCGATTTTTGAGTTTTGAGCTGAAATTTTTAATTTTTGAGTTTTGAGTTGAAATTTTGATTTTTGAGTTTTGAGCTGAAATTTTGTACACACACCAATAAAAATCCAGTCCTACTACCTGCAAAATTTCAGATTTTTCTGAGATATGGAAGTCCAACTTTCTATATTTGGAACAATTAAAATCCCGTAAATCGGGAAAAATGGAAAAGCACCTTAAATGAGCTCAAAATGTCCGGGGAAGGAATCCAAAAATCCTTATAAATCATCCCCATATTTTTGGAACCATTTTAGGTAGCATTTGACATGATGGATTTGGAGAATGCTCATTGGTGCGCCATTGGTGCGCTATTGATGCGATTTTTGAGTTTTGAGCTGAAATTTTGATTTTTGAGTTTTGAGCTGAAATTTTGTACACACACGAATAAAAATTTAGTCAACTACCTGCAAAATTTCTGTTTTTTCTGAGACATGGAAGTCCGACTTTTTAGTTTTTGGAACAATTAAAATCCCGTAGATCGGGAAAAATCGAAAAGCACCTCAGATGAGCTCAAAATGTCCGGGGAAGGCATCAGAAAATCCTTATAAATCATCCCCATATTTGTGGAATCATCATAGGTAGCATTTTACGTGGGGGATTTGGAGATTGCTCTTATGCATTGGTTCACTGGGCCATTGGTGCGCTATTGGGGCGCCATTGGTGCGTTTTTGAGTTTTGAGCTGAAATTAAAATTTTGAGCTAAACATTTGTACAAACACCAATAAAAATCCAATCTAACTACCTGAAAAATTTCAGATTTTTATAAGATGTAGAAGTCCTATTTTTTATTTTTGTAACAATTAAAATTCCAAAAATTGGAAAAAATGGAAAAGCACCTCAGATGACCTCAAATTGTCCGGGGAGGCATCCAAAAATCCTTATAAATCATCCCCATATTTGTGTAATCATCATAGATAGCATTTTACATGGTGGATTTGGAGATTTCTCTTATGCAATGGTTCACCGGGCTATTGGTGCGCTATTGGCGCTATTTTTGAGTTTTGCGCTGAAATTTTAATTTTTTTAGTTTTGAGCTAAAATTTTGAACACACACCAATAAAAATTCAGTCCAACTACCTGCAAAATTTCAAATTTTTTTGGGATGTGGAAGTCCACTTTTTATTTTTGGAACAATTAAAATCCCGTAAATCGAGAAAAATGGAAAAGCACCTTAGATGAAAATGTCCGGTGAAGGCATCCAAAAATCCTTATAAATCATCCCCATATTTGGGGAATCATCTTAGGCAGCATTTTACAGGGTGGAATTTGGAGACTGCTCTTAAGCATTGGTTCACTGGGCCATTGGTGCGCTATTGGGGCGCCATTGGGGCGCTATTGGTCCGCCATTGGTGAGCTATTGGTGCGATTTTTGAGTTTTGAGCTGAAATTCCGATTTTTGAGCTTTCAGCTGAAATTTTGTACAAACAACAATAAAAAACCAATCCAACTACCTGCAAAATTTCAGATTTTTCTGAGAAATGGAAGTCCGACTTTTTATTTTTGGAACAATTAAAATCCCATAAATCGGGAAAAATGGAAAAGCACCTCAGATGACCTCAAAATGTCCAGGGAAGGCATCCAAAAATCCTTATAAATCATCCCCATATTTGTGGAATCATCTTAGGTAGCGTTTGACATGGTGGATTTGGAGATTGCTCTTATGCATTGGCTCATTGGGCCATTGGTGCGCTATTGGGGCGCCACTAGTGCGCCATTGATGCGCTATTGGTGCGCCATTGGTGCGAATTTTGAGCTTTGAGCTGAAATTTTGATTTTCCAGTTTTGTGCTGAAATTTTGTACACACACCAATAACAATCCAATCCAACTACCTGCAAAATTTCAGAATTTTCTGAGAAGTGGAAGTCCAACTTTTTATTTTTGGAACAGTTAAAATCCCGTAAATCGGGAAATATGGAAAAGCACCTCAGATGAGCTCAAAATGTCCGGGCAAGGCATAAAAAAATCCTTATAAATCATACCCATATTTGTGGAATCATCTTAGATAGCGTTTGACATGGTGGAATTGCAGATTGCTCTTACGCATTGGTTCAGTGGGCCAATGGGGCGCCATTGGTGCGCCATTGGGGCGCCACTGGTGTGATTTTTGAGTTTTAAGCTTAAATTTTTAACAGAAACCAATAGAAACCAATCCAACTTCCTGCAAAATTTCAGAATTTTCTGAGATGTGGAAGTCCGACTTTTCATTTTTGGAACAATTAAAATCCCATAAATTGGGAAAAATAGAAAAGCACCCCAGACGTGCACAAAATGTCCGGGGAAGGCATCCAAAAATCCTTATAATCATCCCCAAATTTGTGGAATAATCTTATGTAGCATTTGACATGGTGGATTTGGTGTGGCATTGGTGCGCTATTGGTCCTTTTTTTGAGTTTTGAACGGAAATTTTGATTTTTGGGTTTTAAGCTGAAATCTTGTACACACACCAATAAAAATCCAATCCAACTACCTGAGAAATTTCAGAATTTTCTGAGATGTGGAAGTCCGACTTTTTACTTTTGGAACAATTAAAATCCCGTAAATCAGGAAAAATGGAAAAGCACCATGGAAGAGCTCAAAATGCCCGGGGAAGGCATCCAAAAATCCTTATAATTCATCCCCATATTTGTGGAATCATCTTAGGTAGCATTTGACATGGTGGATTTGGAGATTGCTCTTATGCATTGATCACTAGGCCATTCGTGCGCTATTGGGGCGCCGTTGGGGCGCCATTGATGCGCTACTAGGGCGCTATTGGTGCACCAATGGGCCGCCATTGGCGCGATTTTTGAGTTTTGAGCTGAAATTTTGTTCACACACCAATAAAAATCCAATCCAACTACCTGCCAAAATTTCAGATTTTTCTGAGATGTGGAAGTCCGACTTTTTATTTTTGGAACAATTAAAATTTCGTACAAAAAAATGGAAATCCTGATTTTTAAATTTTGTGCTGAAATTTTGCACACACACCAATAAAAATCCAATCCAACTACCTGCAAAATTTGCGATTTTTTCTGAGATGTGGAAGTCGGACTTTTTATTTTTTGAACAATTAAAATCCCATAAATCGGAAAAAATGCAAAAGCACCTCAGATGAGCTCAAAATGTCCAAGGAAGGCATCCAAAAATCCTTATAAATCATCCCCATACTTTTTGAATCATCTTAGGTAGCATTTGACATGGTGGATTTGGAGATTGCTCAATGGTGCGCCATTCGGGCGCCATTGGTGCGATTTTTGAGTTTTGAGCTGAAATTTTGTACACACACGAATTAAAATTTAGTCAACTACCTGCAAAATTTCAGATTTTTCTGAGACATGGAAGTCCGATTTTTTAATTTTTGGAACAATTAAAATCCCGAAAAATGGGAAAGCTGGAAAAGCACCTCAAATGACCTCAAAATGTCCGACCAAGGCTTCCAAGAATCCTTATAAATCATCCCCGTATTTGTGGAATCATCTTAGATAGCATTTGACATGGTGGATTTGGAGATTGCTCGTTGGTGCGCCAATGGTGCACTATTGGGGCGCCATTGGTGCGCTATTGGTGCGATTTTTTAGTTTTGAGCTGAAATTTTGATTTTTGAGTTTTGAGCATAAATTTCGTACAAACATGAATAAAAATCCAGTCCTACTACCTGCAAAATTTCAGAGTTTTCAGAGAAGTGGAAGTCCGACTTTATATTTTTGGAACAATTAAAATCCCGTAAATCGGGAAAAATGGAAATGAACCTCAGATGACCTCAAAATGTCCGAGGAAGGCTTCCAGAAATCCTTATAAATATTTCCATATATATGGAATCATCTTAGGTAGCATTTGACATGGTGGATTTGGAGATTGCTCATTGGTGCGCCATTGGTGCGCTATTGATGCGATTTTTGAGTTTTGAGCTGAAATTTTGAATTTTGAGTTTTGAGCTGAAATTTTGTACACACACGACTAAAAATCCAGTCAACTACCTGCAAAATTTCAGAATTTTCTGAGAGGTGGACGTCCGATTTTTAAATTTTTGGAACAATTAAAATTCTGTAAATCGGGAAAAATGGAAAAGCACCTCAAATGACCACAAAATGTCCGAGGAAGGCATCCAAAAATCCTTATAAATCATCCCCATATTTATGGAATCGTTTTAGGTAGCATTTGACATGCTGGAATTGGAGATTGCTCATTTGTGCGCCGTTGGTGCGCTATTGGGGCGCCACTGGTGTTAGCCTAAACATGGGTCTAATACTTTAATTAGTGTTAATCCATAATTAACCATGTTTAGTGTGTTGATATATTATAATTTTGATGACTAACAAACTGGATTAGATGTTTGCCATATATACTTGTGTTGAGTTTTCTCGCAGCTTGGTTTTCAGCTTGGTTTCTGAAGAAACCGCACCTATCTGACAACATCGTGGTCCCAGCTGCAAGTGGCCAAGTGGTCCTAATGGTCCATACAGCAATTAAGGCCAACTCCCAACTACTCCAACGGGCAGAGAAAATTGTCCAACACTGGAGAGAAGTCTTCAACCCTTATCTCTCGCCTCTCTTTGATCAATTATGTGAAGGGGACCATGTGGTCCACACTTATGGTCCCGGATTGCTAAAAATGGAAAGTTTTCAAGTAATTGTGCTGCAAAGAGAGTGGACTTCCTGAAATGAACCCAACACCAGCTAGTGGATTGTGGAGTCAACTCTGAAGACTGATTTGTACCACATAGCCGTTCGATGAAGAGCTGAAGAGTACTTTAGAGCCGTTGGATGAAGATCTTCCTACCTACCCCCACCAACTCAAGCACTACATAAGGAAGGCCATTGTATATCTTTCTTCCTTAACCCAACCATTTGAAAACGTGCTATTGAGTTGATTATTGAGCTTATATCTGTTGTGTTCTTGCTGCTCTGAGAGCTTTGAAGTTGTGCTCAATCTTGTTCTCCAAGTCCTTACAAAGGGTAGAGTGTTTAGGAAAGACTAGTGTAGTATTGCTGGGTCCTCAAATTAGGGTTTTGATTTGAGTAAAGGTTAGAGTTTAGCCTGGGAAAAACTTGTAAAGGTTAGAGCTTAGCCTGCAAAAGCTTGTGTATGTAAAGGTTTGAGCTTAGCCTGCAAAAGCTTGGTTTCTGTAATCGGTTAAGGCTGATCCCGCAAAAGCCTAAGATAGTGAGTGTTTCTAAAATCCTAAAGGAAGGGCCTTTAGGTAGTGGAGGTACCTGGTGAGGGGAAACCACTATAAATCACTGTGTCATCCTTTCTCTCTTCTGTTTTTCTTTACCTTTGTGCATTTTACACAGATTTGCTCTGTGTGTTTGTGGTTCGTGAAGAAACCACTTGGTTCCTCAGAAACCAAAGTGGTTCCCTAGAAACCAACTCAGAAACCAACCTCGATTGAAGGGTAGCCTGATTCACCCCCCCCCCCCCCCCCCCCCCCCCCCCCCCCCCCCCCCCCCCCCCCCCCCCTCCTCTTTCAGGCCTATTCTGGGCAAACAATTGGTAGCAGAGCTTCGTCCTCAGTATAAAGGAGTAACATCCAGAGGCAAAGATCGTGGCTTATGAGGGAAATAGCATCAACAAAGCACCCCACTTCGATGGTGCAAACTTTGATTACTGGAAGTTCAGAATGAAGATCTTCCTTGAAGGCAAAGATCTGAAGATGTGGAACATAGTACAGCATCCTTATGCCAGGCCACTGAGGGACATGCAGTTCTGGTCAGAAGAGGAGCTCAAAAAGGCTAAGCTAGATGCTCAAGCCAAGAATGTCCTTCTTTGTGGAATAAGTGAGAGTGAGTTTCAAAGAGTCGGATCTTGTGAAACTGCCTATGAGTTTCAATCGTTTCATGAGGGACTATGAATTGTTTCAGATGGTTTCTGGTGAAACCATACAGGAGATGGATACTCGCTTCACAATTATGTGCAACAGCCTCGCAACTCTTGGGAAGGTTATCACACACAGAGAAAAGGTTGCAAAGGTACTTAGGTCTCTACCTAAGGAGTGGGAGCCCAAGGTTACTGCCATAGAAGAAGCTCAGAATTTGAACACTCTCACCTATGATGAGCTGATTGGCAAGCTTATAGTGCATGGTTCCAAGTTTGAAACCAAGGAACCGAAGAAGAAGGACCTGGCCTTAAAATCCCATGAATCTGGTGATGAAGATAGTGACTCTGATGTGGCACTTCTTTCCAAAAGGGTTGTAAGATATCTCAAGATGAAAAAGCAGCAAAAGAATAGAAGTCCTAGAGGTGTGAAGATTGAAGAACCAAAGAAAGATCCTCTAATCTGTTTTGGCTGCAACCGACCTGGTCACATTAAGGCTGAATGTCCACATCAGAAGAAGAACAGATATGACTCTTCAAAAACCAAAGGGAAGAGGGCTATGGTCGCTTGGGATGACTCGGATTCTGAAAGCGATTCTGAAATAGAAGAAGCTGTGAACCTTTGTCTGATGGCTCAAGAAGAATCTGAGGTATTTGATGCTCCTGACTTTACTTTTGATGAATTACAAGATGCTTTTGGTGAATTGCATGATAAGTATAAACAAGTACTTAAAAAGAATAGTGCTTACAAGAAAAGAATTAAGATTCTTGAATATGATGCTGAAGCTCATAGAAATGCATATGAAAAGCTTAATCTTGCTCACACCGAAGCTCTGAAATCTTGTGAAACCTTGAAAGTTGATAAATTTGCTATCCAAAATGCTCATGATGAACTTGAAAATAAAATTGCTTGCAACATGGCTACTTGTGAAAAATTGCTGAAAGAAAACGATATGTTAAATAGGAGTGTTGAAGATCTAAAGTGTTCTCTTGAGAAATTTACTAAAGGAACAGATAGTTTAAATCTTCTGATAGGACAGCAAAGACACTCAGTGCAGAAAGAAGGAATAGGTGCTACTCACATGGTTTTTAACAGACCAAGCTCTACAAACCACGTGGTTTTTCACAAACCAAGTCCATCAATGAAATTTGTTAAGGCTGGGTCTAGTCAACCATATAGACCAAGGATGAACATGCATATGCACTCATATCACTCTGAAGCACCACATATTACTTGTCATTTCTGTGGTAGAATTGCTCATGGTATTAGGTCTTGTTGGCTTAAGAAACGCAACTGTCATGTAAAGTATGTGTGGGTTCCGAAAGGAACCAAGCCTAACCCTGAAGGACCCAAATTAGTTTGGGTACCTAAAACTTGATCATGCTGACAGGAAAATAGGGATGAGTGGATCTTTGACAGTGGTTGTTCAAGGCACATGACTGGAGACTCTACAATGTTATCATCCCTTACTGAAAAAGACCGAGGTAATGTAACTTTTGGTGATATGTCAAAAGGTAAAATCCTTGGTTTCGGTGATATTAATTCTTGTCCTACTATTGAGCATGTTTTACTGGTTGATAACCTCAAATATAATTTGCTAAGCATCAGTCAATTATGTGATAAAGGATACAAAATTATATTTGAAGCATCTAGATGCTTGGTCACTGACAGAAACCAAGTGGTTTTTGTTGGGAAGCGAAAAGGTAACATTTACTCTATCAACCAAAATGATGTGGCTAATCCTGATTTCAAGTGTCTAAGTGCTAGAATAGAAACCCCAACTCTATGGCACAGAAGATTAGGTCATGCAAATTTGGAGCTTATTTCAAATCTGTCCAAAAAGGAGTTGGTGAGAGGACTGCCAATGCTCAAATATGAAAAAGAAACCACATGTAGAGCATGTCAGCTGGGAAAACAGGTTAAAAGTTTCTTTAAACCTATATACACTATCTCTACATCTAGACCACTTCAATTATTGCATATTGACTTGTTTGGTCCCATGAGAACCATTAGCTTAGGTGGTAAAAGTTATGTTCTTGTAGTGGTTGATGATTATTCTAGGTACACATGGGTTGTATTTCTTTCTCAAAAGGATCATGCATGTTATGAATTTGGTACTCTTGTTAGGAAAGTACAAAATGAAAAAGGTTATAAAATTTCTAAAATTAGAAGTGATCATAGAGGTGAATTTGATAACCTTGTCTTTAAACACTTCTGTGAGCAAAGTGGTATTGAACACACCTTTTCGACTCCTAGAACGCCTCAACAAAATGGGGTAGTTGAAAGGAAGAATCGAACTTTGCAAGAAATGGCTAGAACTATGCTTAATGAGCATAAGTTACCTGCATATTTCTGGGCAGAGGGTGTAAACACAGCATGCTACATTCTAAATAGAGTATCCTTACGTCCTTTAATTGAAAAGACCCCGTATGAGATATGGTTTGGTAAGAAACCAAGCATCAGTTACTTTTGTGTTTTTGGGTCTAAATGTTATATACTCAATACTAAGGATAACCTTGATAAATTTGATGCTAAATCTGATGATGGTGTTTTTCTTGGGTATTCACTTACTAGTAAGGCATATAGAGTGTATAATAAAAGAACCTTGGTTGTAGAAGAAACCATGCATGTTGTATTTAATGAAATTGACCCTTTTGATGAAAATGATGACATAGATACTGACATAGCACCTGATGAGCAACCACATATTGTCAATCGTGAGAATTTTGTGGATGAGGAGGATGAACCACCTGTGCTGGCACCACCTACACCTTCTGTGTTGGAACCAAGAGTGGAACCAAGCCTGGAACCAGTGATCCAACCAAGTGGTTCTGGTGGAGAACCAAATATAGCAGAACTTGGATCAACTTCTCATGGAAATATCAGGGCACCCAGAGGACACTCAACAGAGGTTATACTTGGAGACTTATCTAGAGGGGTGACTACTAGATCCTCACTACACAATGTCAACTCACATCTTGCATTCCTCTCACAAGTGGAACCCAAAAGCGCAAAAGAGGCTATTCTTGATGAAAACTGGGTAATGGCGATGCAAGAAGAGTTAAATCAGTTCAAGAGAAGTGATGTTAGGGAACTTGTGCCTAGACCTGCTGAGCATCCAGTCATTGGAACCAAATGGGTTTTCAGAAACAAACTTGATGAGAATGGTGTTGTGGTAAAAAACAAAGCAAGGTTAGTTGCTCAAGGGTATAATCAAGAGGAAGGTATTGATTATGATGAGACCTTTGCTCCTGTTGCTAGATTAGAGTCCATTCGTATGCTACTTGCATTTGCATCATATAAATCCTTCAAGTTTTATCAAATGGATGTTAAGAGTGCATTCTTAAATGGACATATCTTAGAAGAAGTTTTTGTTGAGCAACCACCTGGTTTTGAATGTCATGACCATCCTGAGCATGTTTATAAGCTTAAAAAGGCATTATATGGACTTAAACAAGCTCCTAGAGCATGGTATGATAGATTAAGTTCTTATCTTGTGTCTAAAGGCTTCTCTAGAGGCAAAGCTGATTCAACATTATTTGTTAGAACTAACAAAAGTGATGTTATCATTGTGCAAATCTATGTTGATGATATTTTGTTTGGAGCAACTAATGATTTGCTTTGCAAGGAATTTGAGAAGCTTATGCATAGTGAATTCGAAATGAGCATGATGGGTGAGTTAAATTACTTTCTGGGATTCCAAGTTAAGCAGCTTGATGGTGGTATCTTCATCAATCAAGCTAAGTACACTCGTGAGCTACTAAAGCGGTTTGGTTTGTCAGAAACCAAGCCTAGCCCCACTCCAATGAGTACATCCACCAAACTTGACAAGGATGAACACGGTAAGAATGTTGATATAAAATTGTACAGGGGTATGATAGGTAGTCTTCTATATCTCACAGCCACTAGACCTGATATAATGTTTAGTGTGTGCTTATGTGCAAGATTTCAATCATGTCCAAAAGAATCACATTTTAAGGCAATTAAGCGCATATTCAAGTATCTTAAGGGAACATCCTCTCTTGGTTTATGGTATCCAAAAGTCAGCACTTTTGGCCTAACAAGTTATTCAGATGCAGATTTTGCAGGGTGCACAATAGATCGAAAAAGCACTAGTGGGACATGTCAATTAATTGGGTAGTCTCTTGTGTCTTGGTCAAGCAAGAAGCAAAATTCTGTTGCAACCTCCACCACTGAGGCTGAATATGTTGCAGCAGGAGCTTGTTGTGCACAAGTCCTATGGATGAAACAGACTTTAAGTGATTATGGACTAACATTTAATTGTGTGCCAATCTATTGTCACAGCTCTAGTGCTATTAATCTGACCAAGAATCGTGTACAACACTCTCGGACCAAGCACATTGAAGTGAGGCATCATTTTATCCGAGACCATGTGTTGAAGAAGGATGTGGCAATTGAATTCGTGAAAACTGAAAATCAGCTTGCTGATATCTTTACAAAGCCACTCAAAGAGGATCAATTCACCAAGATCAGACTTGAACTTGGAATGTGTAACTTACCTTGACTCTTATGCTTACTTGGTTTGATACTTGGTTTTATGCTTGGCTTTTTACTTGGTTTCCTACTTGGTATTTGAACAAACCATGCATCCTCTTATTATGTGCATACATAACCATATTAGTTTTATTGCATTCATTACACCTTATACACACATGTTCACTTTGCATTCTGGCATATGAGGAAATCTTTTGAGGCATTATGATCATCAGTTGAAGCAAAAGGATGATAAAGAACAGTAAGGTTCGTAGTGAAATCAAACATCCAGCAGATAGTGTCTAATGGACAATGGATTATCTTCAAAGCAGGAAAAGTACAATCTGGGTGGTCCAGAAAATTTCAAACTCAGTGGATTCAAAACTCTGAGCGCCAAACAGGCAAGAATGATGTGCAATTTGGTTTCTGAAAAACCATGTAACCAGTGGTTATTACCCAATGGATAAAAGCATCTTCACATGAAGACAGAGGAAATCAGGTTAATCATGGAAAGTCAGACAGAAGATATTTTGTGGGGATAACAACCAGTATCTCTGTTTGGAAAAATAGGAAGGACAAAGTAGCCTGTTTCTTCAAAAATGGGGGACCACCTTGTCACGCCCGACAGTTTCTGAAAAGGAGAAGTCAGAATTCAATGCTCTTGACCGTTACAAGCAATCCCGTGACACTCTCCGGTTTTTGAGCCACTTACCTTATCCCACTCACCATTATTCTAACATTTAAACACAATCTCTCTCCAATTATACAACCTCCTAACCGGTTACCCCCTATCTCTTTAAATACATACCTTTACCTTCTCAAACACTACTACCACTCTTACTCACTTACCCGAATATCCTCATACCTTGCACAGTTGCTACCTTTCCTCTCTCAAACACCTAAACATGAAGACCTCCTCTAAGAATGGTAACCCTAAACCAGCAAAAAAAAAAGAAAGTCCTCACTGAGAAAACATAAAAAACACGACCTCAAGGGAGAACCAAACTGGAGGCGGCCAAGGTCACTCACTCAAAGGCAGCCATGACGAGTGAGCAAGTGAAAGAAACTCCATGTGCTGCTACAGATGCTGATGAATCAGTGAAGTTCAAGGAGGCTTGGGAAATGCAGAAAAGTCAGGAGGGGTCTGAAAAAGTTTGGCTTGATCGAGAGCCTTGGCCAACCATGGAGAAAAGCACTGTTCCTGAAGGGTCTTCTGCACCCTCATGGCTCAAAACACCTCTCACTGGTAATACATCTCAAACTGACCTCTTGTGTCCAGATCCTATTAGCTATCGTATTCCTACACCTGAGGATAGTGCGAAAACCATCCCACACACCACCATTGATAGACCTAGTGCTAGCACAACGACCATACTTATTGAGGATCCTCCTGTGCTTACCCCCAGTATTGTCACATTCCACGTGGTCATGATCCCAAAATATTTCGTGAAAAGAAAAGAGGGGAATTTGGGGATATGATTTCAGATTTTGTCATCAAAGGCCATATTCCTCCAGAAAGCCTCATCCGAACACCCTCTAAAGATGAAGAAGAAGCCTACTACAAAGCTTTGCGTGAAGGAAATGAACTGCTAGATACAACTGAGAAGGCAAGTCGTGAAGTTGGTAGTGAGACCAACTTGGTTTCTAATGTGTTTCCAGCTGTGGTTCCACCCGTGGTTTCGGTTNAAGAAAAGAGGGGAATTTGGGGATATGATTTCAGATTTTGTCATCAAAGGCCATATTCCTCCAGAAAGCCTCATCCGAACACCCTCTAAAGATGAAGAAGAAGCCTACTACAAAGCTTTGCGTGAAGGAAATGAACTGCTAGATACAACTGAGAAGGCAAGTCGTGAAGTTGGTAGTGAGACCAACTTGGTTTCTAATGTGTTTCCAGCTGTGGTTCCACCCGTGGTTTCGGTTCAAACCACCTCACAGCCTGTTGTTAAGCCACACACTGTGGATCTAAACATTGCACAGCAAGAGCAGGATGATGATAATGTGATGTCTGATATACTCAAAGTAAGCAAGGAAGCTATTGACTCTGTTCGTTCTTTCGAGCATGTGGCTTCAGAGAAACACCAAAGCCTAAGCCCTCTCAGAAAAAGATGCATACTGAGGTGTCTCCTAAGCCGACAAATGTTCACTCCGAAGAAGAGCCCTGATATAGTCTTTCATGAACCAACTGACACTGTGGTTTCCAAGAAACCAGTCCCAAAACCAATGACAATGGCTGAAGGAAAAAGGAAGGTTGGAGAACCTGAACCTGAACCAGAACCAGAACCAGAAGATGATGAAGAATCTGGAGATCAATCAAGCTCGAGCAGTTCTAAGTCTGAGGTTGCTACATCAGAGGAGACTGAAGTTTCCAAGAAAAGAAAAAGGGGAGATGATTCGGATGATGACTCCAACTTCAATGCTGCAGAAGAGAGTGATGAAGAAGCTGATGAAGATGACTCAGAAAAGAATGACCGAGATGAAGATGAAGAGCACGATGATGAAGAAGATGAAGAGGATGAAACCCCAGCTAAACCTCCAAAGAAGAAGGCAAAAGGTCCAGTCAAAGGAAGACCTTCAAAGAAGAGGAAGAAGAGAGAAATGAACTTATCTGCCTTCTAAGCACCACATACTGTGGTTATGGAGGATTTTACTGACTTGGGGGTATCTGATATCTTGAAGAAAGTTCAGCTTGGATATCTAGCCACTTTAAAGGCCAAAGCATATGAACCAATGGTCAAAGAATTCTTTAAGTATCTGAAATCGACCACTAATGCTGCTGGTGCCACTGCATCAATTACCACCCGTCTTAATGGGAAAACTGTTACCATTATTGCCAAGGACATCATCGTGATCCTTAAGCTGAAGCCCGGGAAACTTCAAGTGGTGTATGATAATGAGAAGCACCATAAGGGCACTCCTACGGATGTTGAGGGAAACAAGCTGCTCTTTGGTAGATCTTACCAGAGAGGGAAGTACAAGGATTTGATTCCAGTGCATCGCGTGTTGATGTACATGCTGACTCGTGTGGCTTTACCGAGACCACACCATAAAACCACGGTAATGCTCAGTGATCAGTGGACTTTGGCCTGCATTATCAAGAAGACACCCATCTGCTATGGAACTTTAATTCTTCATCATCTGGCCACCTGCAAGGTTCCATGTTTTGGAGGTTTGATCACTCTCTTGGCTCGAAAATTCTCTTCGATTCCCACAGATGGTCCTGCACCTATCAGTCCTGTGATTATCAGCAGTCTCACTCTATCCAAGATGTCTATTAAGCCTGATGCTGAAGGAAACTATTCTGTGACCAAGAAACCAAAGGGGGAGGCTATTCTGAAAGATGATCTTCGTGACCGTGTGGCTGCGGTTGAAAGTTTGCTAGATGATCTTAAGGATCAGATGACTGACTTTGAGGCTACTGTGATAGAGGCTCTGGATAAAATTGCTGCTTCTCATCCTGAGTCAGATACTAATGATGAGTGATGCCTCAACTGCTGATGCCCCTAGGACATGCATTGCATTTTGTGTTCTTCATGGTTTATAGCATGGTTCCTATTATGGTTCTTATCATGGTTTTTA
>JAKUCV010000344.1:100501-123143 GCA_028386065.3 Turnera subulata | reverse complement strand
AAACTTGTAAAGGTTAGAGCTTAGCCTGCAAAAGCTTGTGTATGTAAAGGTTTGAGCTTAGCCTGCAAAAGCTTGGTTTCTGTAATCGGTTAAGGCTGATCCCGCAAAAGCCTAAGATAGTGAGTGTTTCTAAAATCCTAAAGGAAGGGCCTTTAGGTAGTGGAGGTACCTGGTGAGGGGGAACCACTATAAATCACTGTGTCATCCTTTCTCTCTTCTGTTTTTCTTTACCTTTGTGCATTTTACACAGATTTGCTCCGTGTGTTTGTGGTTCGTGAAGAAACCACTTGGTTCCTTAGAAACCAAAGTGGTTCCCTAGAAACCAACCTCGATTGAAGGGTAGCCTGATTCACCCCCCCCCCCTCAGGCCTATTCTGGGCAAACAACTGGTACACTATTGGTGCGATTTTTGAGTTTTGAGCTGAAATTTTATACACACACAAATAAAATTCAAATCCTACTACCTGCAAAATTTCAGATTTTTCTGAGATGTGGAAGTCCAACTTTTTATTTTTGGAACAATTAAAATCCCGTAAATCGGGAAAAATGGAAAAGGACCTTAGATGTGCTCAAAATGTCCGGGGAAGGCATCCAAAAATCCTTATAAATCATCCCCATATTTTTGGAATCATCTTAGGTAGCATTTGACATGGTGGATTCGGAGATTGCTCATTGGTGCGCCATTGGTGAGGCGCCATTGGTGCGCCACTGGTGCGCTATTGGTGCGATTTTTGAGTTTTAAATTGAAATTTCGATTTTTGATTTTTGAGCTTAAATTTTGTACACACACGAATAAAAATCCAGTTCTACTACCTGCAAAATTTCAGATTTTTCTAAAATGTGGAAGTCCGATTTTTTATTTTTGGAACAATTAAAATCCCATAAATCGGGAAAAATGGAAAAACACTTCAGATGACCTCAAAATGTCCGAGGAAGGCATCCAAAAATCATTACAAATCATCCCCATATTTGTGGATTCTTCATTGGTAGCATTTGACAAGGTGGATTTGGAGATTGCTCAATGGTGCGTCAATGGTGCGCTATTGATGCGATTTTTGAGTTTTGAGCTGAAATTTTGATTTTTGAGTTTTGAGCTGAAATTTTTTACGCACACGAATAAAAATTCAGTCAACTACCTGAAATATTTCAGATTTTTCTGAGATGTGGAAGTCCGACTTTTTAATTTTTGGATCAATTAAAATCCTATAAATCGGGAAAAATAGGAAAGCACCTCAATTGACCTCAAAATGTCCGAGGAAGGCATCCAAAAATCGTTATAAATCATCCCCATATTAGTGGAATCATCTTAGGTAGAATTTGACATGGTGGATTTGGAGATTGCTCATTGGAGCGCCATTGGTGCGCTATTGGCGCGCCATTGGTGCGCTATTGGTGCGATTTTTGAGTTTTGAGCTGAAATTTTAATTTTTGAGCTTAAATTTTGTACGCACATGAAGAAAAATCCAGTCCTACTACCTGAAAGTCCAACTTTTTATGTTTGGAATAATTAAAATCCCGTAAATCGAGAAAAATGGAAAAGCATCTTAGATGAGCTCAAAATGTCCGGGGAAGGCATCCAAAAATCCATATAAATCATCCCCATATTTGTGGAATCATTTTAGGTAGCATTTGACATGGTGGAATTGGAGATTGCTCTTATGCATTGGTTCACTGGGCCATTGGTGCGCTTTTGGGGCGCCATTGGGGCGCCGCTGGTGCGCGATAGGTGAGCCAATGGTGCGATTTTTGAGTTTTGAGCTGAAATTTTCTACACACACCAGTAAAACTCCAATCCAACTACCTGCATAATTTCAGATTTTTCTGAGTTGTGGAATTCCGGCTTTTTATTTTTGGAAAAATTAAAATTCCGTAAAATGGAAAAAAATGAAAAGCACCTCAGATGAGCTCAAAATGTCCAGGGAAGGCATCCAAAAATCCTTATAAATCATTCCCATATTTTTGGAATCATCTTAGGTAGCATTTGACATGGTGGAATTGGAGATTGCTCGTTGGTGCGCCATTGGTTTGTATTGGTGCGATTTTTGTGTTTTGAGCTGAAATTTTGATTTTTGAGTTTTGAGTTGAAATTTTGATTTTTGAGTTTTGAGCTAAAATTTTGTACACACACGAATAAAAATCCAGTCCTACTACCAGTAAAATTTCAGATTTTGCTGAGATGTGGACGTCCAACTTTCTATATTTGGAACAATTAAAATAACGTAAATCGAGAAAAATGGAAAAGCAGCTTAGATGAGCTCAAAATGTCCAAGGAAGGCATCCAAAAATCCTTATAAATCATCCCCATACTTTTGGAATCATCTCAGGTTGCATTTGACATGATGAATTTGAAGAATGCTCATTGGTGCGCCATTGGTGCGCTATTGGTGCGATTTTTGAGTTTTGAGCTGAAATTTTGATTTTTGAGTTTTGAGCATAAATTTCGTACACACATGAATAAAAATCCAGTCCTACTACCTGCAAAATTTCAGAGTTTTCTGAGAAGTGGAAGTCCGACTTTTTATTATTGGAACAATTAAAATCCCGTAAATCGGGAAAAATGGAAATGCACCTCAGATGACCTCAAAATGTCCGAGGAAGGCATCCACAAATCCTTATAAATCATCCCCATATTTGTGGAATCATCTTAGGTAGCATTTGACATGGTGGATTTGGAGATTGCTCTTATGCATTGGTTCACTGGGCCATTGGGGCGCTATTGGGGCGCTAATGGGGCGCTATTGGCGCTATTTTTGAGTTTTGCGCTGAAATTTTGATTTTTTAGTTTTGAGCTAAAATTTTGAACACACAACAATAAAAATTCAGTCCAACTACCTGCAAAATTTCAGATTTTGTTGGGATGTGGAAGTCCGACTTTTTATTTTTGGAACAATTAAAATCCCGTAAATCAAGAAAAATGGAAAAGCAACTCAGATGAGCTCAAAATGTCCGGTGAAGGCGTCAAAAAATCCTTATAAATCATCCCCATAATTTTGGAATCATCTTAGGTAGCATTTTACAGGGTGGATTTGGAGATTGCTCTTAAACATTGGTTCACTGGGCCATTGGTGCGCTATTGGGGCGCCATTAGGGCGCTATTGGTCCGCCATTGGTGAGCTATTGGTGCTATTTTTGAGTTTTGAGCTGAAAATTAGTACAAAAAACAATAAAAATCCAATCCAACTACCTGTAAAATTTCAGATTTTTCTGAGATGTGGAAGTCAGACTTTTTATTTTTGGAACAATTAAAATCCCATAAATCGGGAAAAATGGAAAAGCACCTCAGACGACCTCAAAATGTCCGAGGAAGGCATCCAAAAATCCTTATAAATCATCCCCATATTTTTGGAATCATCTTAGGTAGAATTTGACATGGTGAATTTGGAGTTTGCTCTTATGCATTGGTTCGTTGGGCCATTGGTGCGCCATTGGGGCGCCATTGGTGCGAATTTTGAGTTTTGAGCTGAAATTTTAATTTTTCGGTTTTGTGCTTAAATTTTGTAAACACACCAATACCAATCCAACTACCTACAAAATTTCAGAATTTTTTGTGAAGTGGAAGTCCAATTTTTTATTTTTGGAACAATTAAAATCCCGTAAATCGAGAAAAATGGAAAGGCACCACAGATGAGCACAAAATGTCCGGGGAAGGCATCAAAAAATCCTTATAAATCTACCCATATTTGTAGAATCATCATAGGTAGCGTTTGACATGGTGGATTTGCAGATTGCTCTTGCGCATTAGTTCACTGGGCATTGGGGCGCCGTTGGTGCGCCATTGGTGCGCTATTGGGGCGCCATTGGTCTGATTTTTGAGTTTTGAGCGGAAATTTTTAACAGAAACCAATAGAAACCAATCCAACTACCTGCAAAATTTCAGAATTTTCTGAGATGTGGAAGTCCGAACTTTCATTTTTGGAACAATTAAATTCCCATAAATAGGGAAAAATGGAAAAGCACCCCAGACGAGCTCAAAATGTCCGGGGAAGGCATCCAAAATTCCTTATAAATCATCCCTACATTTGTGGATTCATCTTATGTAGCATTTGACATGGTGGACTTGGTGTGCCGTTGGTGCGCTATTGGGGCGCCACTGGTGCGCGATTGGTACTTTTTTTGAGTTTTGAACGGAAATTTTAATTTTTGGGTTTTAAGCTGAAATTTTGTACACACACCAATAAAAATTCAATCCAACTACCTGAAAAATTTCAGAATTTTCTGAGATGTGGAAGTCCGACTTTTTATTTTTGGAACAATTAAAATCCTGTAAAACGGGAAAATTGGAAAAGCACCTCTGATGTGCTCAAAATGTCAGGGGAAGGCATCCAAAAATTTTTATAAATCATCCCCATAATTGTGGATTCTTCTTAGGTAGCATTTGACATGATGGATTTGGAGATTGCTCTTACGCATTGGTTCACTGGGCCATTGGGGCGCCATTGGTGCGATTTTTGAGTTTTGAGCTGAAATTTTAAATTTTGGGATTTGAGCTGAATTTTTTAACACAAACCAATAAAAACCAATCCAACTACCTGCAAAATTTCAGAATTTTCTGAGATGTGGAAGTCCTACTTTTCATTTTTGGAACAATGAAAATCCCGTAAATCGGAAAAAAAGGAAAAGCACCCCAGATGAGCTCAAAAAATCCGGAGAAGGCATCAAAAAATCCTTATAAATCATCTCCATATTTTTGGAATCATCTTATGTGGCGTTTGACATGGTGGATTTGGAGATTGCTCATTGGTGCGCCATTGGTGAGCTATTGGTTTGATTTTTGAGTTTTGAGCTGAAATTTTGATTTTTGGTTTTTGAGCTGAAATTTTGTACACACACCAATAAAAATCCAATCCAACTACCTACAAAATTTCATATTTTTCTGAGATGTGGAAGTCTGACTTTTTATTTTTGGAACAATTAAAATCCTGTAAATCGGGAAAAATGGAAAAGCACCTCTCAGTTTGGCTCAAAACGTCCGGGGAAGGCATCCAAAAATCCTTATAAATCATCCCCAAATTTGTGGAATCATCTTAGGTTGCATTTTACTTGGTGGATTTGGAGATTGCTCTTATGCATTGGTTCACTGGGCCATTGGGGCGCCAATGGTGCGCCATTGAAGCGCTTTTGAGGCGCTATTGGTGCACCATTGGGGCGCCATTGGGGCGAGTTTTGTGTTTTGAGCTGACATTTTGGTTTTTGAGTTTTGAGCTGAAATTTTGTACACACAACAATAAAAATCCAATCCAACTACCTACAAAATTTCTGAATTTTCTGAGACGTGGAAGTCCGACTTTTTATTTTTGGAACAATTAAAATCTCGTAGATCGGGAAAAATTGAGAAGCACCTCAGATGAGCTCAAAATGTCGGGGGAAGGCATCCGAAAATCCTTATAAATCATCCCCATATTTTTGCAATCATCTTAGGCAGCATTTGACTTGGTCGATTTGGAGATTGCTCTTATGCATTGGTTCACTAGGCCATTGGTGTGCTATAGGGGCGCTATTGGTTCGCGCCATTGGTGCGATTTTTGAGTTTTGAGATGAAATTTTGATTTTTGGGTTTTGAGCTGAAATTTTGTAGACACACCAATAAAAATACAATCACACTACCTACAAGATTTCAGATTTTTCTGAGACGTGGAAATCCGATATTTTAATTTTTGGAACAATTTAAATCCTGTAAATCGGGAAAAATAGAAAAGCACCTCAGATGAGCTCAAAATGTTCGGGGAAGGCATCCAAAAATCCTTATAAATCATCCCCATATTTGTGGAATCTTCTTAGGCAGCGTTTGACATGGTGGATTTTGAGATTGCTCTTACGTATTGGTTCACTGGGCCATCGGGGCGCTATTGGGCCGCCAATGGTGCGATTTTTGAGTTTTGAGCTGAAATTTTGATTTTTGAGTTTTGAACTGATATTTTTTATACAAACCAATAAAAACCAATCCAACTACCTGCAAAATTTTAGAATTTTCTGAGATGTGGAAGTCCGACTTTTCATTTTTGGAACAACTAAAATCCCGTAAATCGGAAAAAATGGAAAAGGACCCCATGTGAGCTAAAAATGTCCGCGGAAGGCATCCAAAAATCCTTATAAATCATCCCCATATTTTTGGAATCATCTTATGTAGCATTTGACATGTTGGATTTGGAGATTGATTATTGGTGCGCCATTGGTGCGCTATTGGTACGATTTTTGAGTTTTGAGCTGAAATTTTGTACACTCACCAATAAAAAACCAAACAACTACCTGCAAAATTTCAGATTTTTCTGACATGTGGAAGTCCGATTTTTTTATTTTTGGCACAATTAAAATCCCGTAAATTGGGAATAATGGAAAAGCACCTAAGATGAGCTCAAAATGTCCGGGAAAGGCATCCAAAAATCCTTATAAATTATCCCCACATTTGTGGAATCATCTTAGGTTGCAATTTACACGGTGGATTCGGAGATATCTCTTATGGATTGGTTCACTGGGACACTGATGCGCCATTGGGGCGCTATTGGTGCGCCATTGGCGAGCTATTGGTGCGATTTTTGAGTTTTGTGCTGAAATTTTGATTTTTTTTTTGTTTTGAGAAGAAATTTTGTTCACATTCCAGTAAAAATCCAATCCAACTACCTGCAAAAGTTTAGATTTTTCGGAGAGGTGGAAGTCCGACTTTTTATTTTGGAACAATTAAAATCCCATAAATCGGGGAAAATGGAAAAGCACCACAGATGACCATAAAATCCCCGAGGAAGGAATCCAAAAATCCTTATAAATCATCCCCATATTTGTGGAATCATCTTAGGTAGCATTTGACATGGTGGATTTGGAGATTGCTCATTGGTGCGCCATTGGTGAGCTATTGGTGCGATTTTTGAGTTTTAAGCTGAAATTTTGTACACACACGAATAAAAATCCAGTCCAACTACCAGATAATTTTAGATTTTTATGAGATGTAGAAGTCCGACTTTTTAATTCTTGGAACAATTAAAATCCCGTAAATCTTGAAAAATAGAAAAGCACCTCAGGTGAGCTCAAAATGTCAGGGGAAGGCATCCAAAAATCCTTATAAATCATCCACATATTTGTGGAATCGTCTTAGGTAGCAGTTGACATGGTGGATTTGGAGATTGCTCTTATGCATTGGTTCACTGGGCCATTGGTGCGCTATTGGGGCGCCACTGGGGCGCCGTTATATTGGCACGCTAATCGTTCGACAATGGTGCGATTTTTGAGTTTTGAGCTGAAATTTTAATTTTTCAATTTTGAGCTGCAATTTTATACACACACCAATAAAAATCCAATGCAACAACCTGCAAAATTTCAGATTTTTTTGAGAAGTAGAAGTCCGTCTTTTTATTTTTGGAACAATTAAAATCCTGTAAATCGAAAAAAATGGGAAAGCACCTCAGATGAGGTCAAAATGTCCAGGGACGGCATCAAAAAATCCTTATAAATAATCCCCATATTTGTGGAATCATCTAAGAAAGCATTTGACATGGTGGATTTGGAGATTGCCCCAATGCATTGGTTCACTAGGCCATTGGGGCGCCATTGGTGCGCTATTGGTGCGCCATTGGTGCGATTTTTGAGTTGAAATTTTTATTTTTGATTTTTGCTCTTAAATTTTGTACACACACGAACAAAAATACAATCCATTTACCTGCAAAATTTCAGATTTTTATGAGATGTGGAAGTCCGACTTTTTATTTTTGGAACAATTAAAATTCCGTAAATCGGGAAACATGGAAAAGCACCTCAGATGAGCTCAAAATGTCCGGGGAAGGCATCCAAAAATCCTTATAAATCAACCCCGTATTTGTGGAATCATCTTAGGTAGCATTTGACTTTGTGGATTCGGAGATTGCTCTTATGCATTGGTTCACTAAGCCATTGATGCGCTATTGGGGCGCCATTGGTGCGCCACTGATGCGCTATTGGGGCGCCATTGGTGCGATTTTTGAGTTTTGAGCAGAAATTTTTAATTTTTGAATTTTGAGCTGAAATTTTTTACACACACAAAAAAAAAATCCAATCCAACTACCTGCAAAGTTTCAGAATTTTGCAGAGGTGGAAGTCTGACTTTTTATTTTTGAACAGTTAAAAACCCGTAAATCGTTAAAAATGAAAAACCACCTCACATGAGCTCAAAATGTCCCGGGAAGGCCTCCAAAATCCTTATAAATCATCCCCATATTTTGGGAATCATCTTAAATAGCATTTGACATGGTTGATTTGGAGAATGCTCTTATGCATTGGTTCACTGGGCCATTGCTGCGCTACTGGGGCGCCATTGGTGCGATTTTTGAGTTTTGAGCTGAAATTTTGTTTTCTGAGTTTTGAGCTGAAATTTTGTACACACACCAATAAAATTCCAATCCAACTACCTGCTAAATTTCAGATTTGTTTGAGGTGCGGAAGTCTGATTTTTTATTTTTGGAACAATTAAAATCCCGTAAAGCGGGAAAAATGGAAAAGCACCCCAGATGAGCTAAAAATGTCCAGGGAAGGCATCCAAAAATCCTTAAAAATCATCCCCATATTTGAGGAATCATCTTAGGTACCATTTTACATGGTGGATTTGGAGATTGCTCTTATGCATTGGTTCACTTGGCCAATGGTGCGCTATTGGGGCGCCATTGGGCCGCCGTTGGGGCGCTATTGGCGCGCTATTGGTGCGCCAATGGTGCGATTTTTGAGTTTTGAGCTGAAATTTTGATTTTTCAATTTTGAGCTAAAATTTTGTACACACACCAACAAAAATTCAATCCCACTACTGAAAAGTTTCAGATTTTTTTGAGATGTGGAAGTCCGACATTTTTTGTTTTGGAACAATTAAAATCCAGTAAATCGAAAAAAATGGGAAAGCACCTCAGATGAGCTCAAAATGTCCGGGGAAGGCATCCAAAAATCCTTATAAATCATCCCCATAATTGTCGAATCTTCTTAGATAGCATTTGACATGGTGGATTTGGAGATTGCTCCTACGCATTTGTTCACTAGGCCATTGGGGCGCCATTGGTCAGATTTTTAAGTTTTTAGCTGAAATTTTGATTTTTAATTTTTGAAAATTTTTTTACACACACGAATAAAAATCCAATCCAACTACCTGCAAAATATCAGATTTTTCTGGGAAGTGGCAGTCCGACTTTTTATTTTTGAAACAATTAAAATCTCGTAAATCGGGAAAAACAGAAAAGCACCTCAGATGAGCTCAAAATGTCCAGGGTAGGCATCCAAAAATCCTTATAAATCATCCCCATAGTTGTGGAATCATCTTTGGTAGCATTTGACGTGGTGGATTTGGAGATTGCTCTTATGAATAGGTTCATCGGGCCATTGGTGCGCTACTGGGGCGCCATTGCTGTGCCATTGGTGCTATTTTTGAGTTTTGAGCTGAATTTTTATTTCTGAGTTTTGTGCTGAAATTTTGTACACACACCAATAAAAATCCAATCCAACTACCTTCGAAGTTTCAGAATTTTCTGTGGTGTGACGTCTGATTTTTTATTTTCAGAACAAATAAAATCCCGTAAAGCGGGAAAAATGGAAAAGCACCTGAGATGAGCTCAACATGTCCGGGGAAGGCATCCAAAAATCCTTATAAATCATCTCCAAATTTGTGGAATCATCTTAGGTAGCATTTTACATGGTGGATTGGGAGATTGCTCTTATGCATTGGATCACTTGGCCCATGGTACGCTATTGGGGAGCCATTGGGGTGCTATTGGTGCGCCATTGGTGAGCTATTGGTGCAATTTTTAAGTTTTGAACTGAAACTTTTTTTTTTAATTTTTGAGCTGAAATTTTTTACACACACCAATAAAAGTCCAATCCAACTATCTGCAAAATTCCAAGTTTTTCTGAGATGTGGAAGTCCGACTTTTTATTTTTGGAACAATTAAAATCCTGTAAATCTGGAAAAATGGAAAAGCACCTCAGATAACCTCAAAATGTCCGAGGAATGGCGTCAAAAAATCCTTATAAATCATCACCATATTTTTGGAATCATCTTAGGTATCATTTGACGTGGTGGATTTGGAGATTGCTCTTCTGCATTGGTTCACTGGGCGATTGGTCCGCTATTGGGGCGCCGTTGGGGCGCCATTGGTGCGCTATTGGTGAGCCAATGGTGCGATTTTTGAGTTTTGAGCTGAAATTTTGATTTTTAAAATTTTTTACACACCAATAAAAATTCACTCCAACTACCTGCAAAATTTTAGAATTTTCTGAGATGTGGAAGTCCGACTTTTTATTTTTGGAACAATTAAAATCCCATAAATTGGGAAAAATGGAAAAGCACCTCACATGACAACTAAATTTCCGAGAAAGGCATCCAAAAATCCATAGAAATCATCCCCATATTTGTGGATTCAACTTAGGTAGGATTTGACATGGTGGATTTGGAGATTGCTCATTGGTGCGCTATTGGTGCGATTTTTGAGTTTTGAGCTGAAATTTTGTACATACACGAATAAAAATCCAGTCCAACTACCTGCTCAATTTCAGAATTTTCTGAGATGTAGAAGTCTGACTTTTTTTATTTTTGGAACAATTACAATCCCGTAAATCGGGAAAAATGGAAAAGCACCTCAGATGAGCTCAAAATGTCCGGGGAAGGCATCCAAAAATCCTTCTAAATCACCCCCATAGTTGTGGAATCATCTTAGGTTGCATTTGACAAGGTGGATTTGGAGATTGCTCTTTTGCATTGGTTCACTGGGCCAATTGTGCGCTATTGGGGCGCCATTGGTGCGCTATTTGGGTGCCAATGGTGCGATTTTTAAGTTTTGAGATGAAATTTTAATTTTTAAGTTTTGAGCTGAACTTTTTTTACACACACCAATAAGAATCCAATCCATCTACCTGAAAAATTACAAATTTTTCTAAGATGTGGATGTCCGACTTTTTATTTTTGGAACAATTAAAATCCCGTAAATTGGAAAAAAAGGAAAAGCACCTCAGGTGAGCTCAAAATGTCCGGGGAAGGCATCCAAAAATCCTTTTAAATCATCCCCATATTTTTGGAATCATCTTATGTAGCATTTGACAGGGTGGATTTGGAGATTGCTCTTATGCATTGGTTCACTAGGCCAATGGTGCGATTTTTGAGTTTTGAGCTGAAATTTTCATTTCTGAGTTGTGTGCTGAAATTTTTTACCCACACCAATAAAAATCCAATCCTACTACCTGCAAAATTTCAGATTTTTCTGAGAAGTAGAAGTCTGACTTTTTAATTTTTGGAACAATTAAAATCCCGTAAATCGGGAGAAATGGAAAAGCACCTCAGATGAGCTCAAAATGTCCGGGGAAGGCATCCAACAATCCTTATAAATCATCCCCATATTTGTGGAATGATCTTAGGTAGCATTTTACATGGTGGATTTGGAGAATGCTCTTATGCATTGGTTCACTTGGCCATTGGTACGCTATTGGTTAGCCATTGGTGAGCTATTTGTGCGATTTTTGAGTTTTGAGCTGAATTTTTTTTTTTAAGTTTTGAGCTGAAATTTTGTACACATTCCAATAAAAATCCAATCCAACTACCTGAAAATTTTCAGGTTTTTCTAAGATGTGGAAGTCCGACTTTTTATTTTTGGAACAATTAAAATCCCGTGAATCGAAAAAAATGGTAAAGAATCTCAGATGAGCTCAAAATGTCCGGCATCCAAAAATCCTTGTAAATCATCCCCATATTTGTGGAATCATCGTAGGTAGCATTTGACATGGTGGATTTGGAGATTGCTCTTATGCATTGGCTCACAGGGCCATTGGGGCGCCAATGGTGCGCCATTGGTGCGCTATTGGGGCGTCATTGGTGCGATTTTTGAGTTTTGAGCTGAAATATTGTACACACACCAATAAAAATCCAATCCAACTACCTGCAAAATTTCAGATTTTTCTGAGATGTGGAAGTCCGACTCTTTATTTTTGGAACAATTAAAATCCTGTAAATTGGGAAAAATGGAAAAGCACCTCAGATGAGCTCAAAATGTCCGGGGAAGGCATCAAAAATCCTTATAAATCATCACCAGACTTGTGGAATCATCTTAGGTACCATTTTACATGGTGGATTTGATGATTGCTCTTATGCATTGATTCACTCGGCCATTGGTGCGCTATTGGGGCGCCATTGGTGAGCTATTTGTGCAACTTTTGATTTTTTAACTGAATTTTTTTTTTTGGGTTTTGAGCTGAAATTTTGTACACACACCAATATAAATCCAATCCAACTACCTGCAAAATTTCAGGTTTTTCTGAGATGTGGAAGTCCGACTTTTTATTTTTGGAACAATTAAATTCCCGTGAATCGAAAAAAATGGAAAAGCACCTCAGATGAGCTCAAAATGTCTGGGGAAGGGATTCAAAAATGTAGGAAGCATTTGACATGGTGGATTTGGAGATTGCTCTTTTGCATTGGTTGACTGGCCCTTTTGGGCGCCATTGGTTCGCGATTGGGGCGCCATTGGTGCGCTATTGGGGCGCCATTGGTGCAATTTTTTAGTTTCGAGCTGAAATTTTGATTTTTGAGTTTTGAGCTAAAATTTTCTACACAAACCAATAAAAACCCAATCCAACTTCCTGCAAAATTTCTGAATTTTCTGAGATCTGGAAGTCCGACTTTTCGTTTTTGGTACAATTAAAATCTCGAAAATCGGGAAAAAAGGAAAACCACCCCAGATGAGCTCAAAATGTCCGGGGAAGGCATCCAAAAATCCTTATAAGCAATCCCCATATTTTTGGTACCATCTTTGATAGCATTTGACATGTTGGATTTGGAGATTGCCCTTATGCATTGGTTCACTGGGCCATTGGTGCGCTATCGGGGCGCCACTGCTGCGCCACTGATGCACTATTGGGGCGCTATTTGGGCGCCAAATGGTGAGATTTTTGAGTTTTGTGCTGAAATTTTGATTTTTAAGTTTTGAGCTGAAATTTTGTACACACACCAATAAAAATCCAATCCAACTACCAGCAAAATTTCTGATTTTGCTGAAATGTGGAAGTCTGACTTTTTATTTTTGTAACAACTAAAATCCCGTAAATCGGGAAAAATGGAAAAGCACCTCAGATGTGCTCAAAAGCTTCCAAAAATCCTTATAAATCATCCCCATATTTGTGGAATCATCTTAGGTAGCATTTTGCATGGTGGATTTGGAGATTGCTCTTATGCATTGGTTCACTTGGCCATTGGTGCGCCCGTTGGTGAGCTATTGGTGCTACTTTTTCGTTTTGAACTGAATTTTATTTTTTTGAGAAATTTTGTATGCACACCAACAAAAATCCAATCCAACTGGTTGCAAAATTTCAGATTTTTCTAAGACGTTGAAGTCCAATTTTTTATTTTTGGAACAGTTAAAACGCCGTAAATCGGGAAAAATGCAAAATTTCTGAATTTTCTGAGATCTGGAAGTCCGACTTTTCATTTTTTTTAACAATTAAAATCCCATAAATCGGGAAAAATAAAAAAGCACCTCAGATGTGCTCATAATGTCCGGGGAAGGCAACCAAAAATCCTTATAAACTATTCCCATATTTTTGGTACCATCTTACGTAGCGTTTGACATGGTGGATTTGGAGATTGCTCTTATGCATTGGTTCACTGGGCCATTGGTGCGTTATTGGGGCGCCATTAATGCGCCATTGATGCGCTATTGGGGCGCTATTTGTGCGCCATTGGTGCGATTTTTGAGTTTCGAAGTTCGACTTTTTATTTTTGGAACAATTAAAATCCCGTAAATCGGGAAAAATGGAAAAGCATATTAGATGAGCTCAAAATGTCCGGGGAAGGCATCCAAAAATCCTTATAAATCGTCCCCATAATGGTGGAATCTGCTTTGGTAGCATTTGACATGGTGGATTTGGAGATGCTCTTATGCATTGGTTCACTGGGAATTGGTGCGCTATTGGGGCACCATTGGTGCGTTATTGGTGCGCCATTGGTGCGATTTTTGAGTTTTGAGCTGAAATTTTTATTTCTGAGTTGTGTGCTGAAATTTCATACCTACACCAATAAAAATCCAATCCAACTACCTGCAAAATTTCTGATTTTTCTGAGATGTGGAAGTCCGTCTTTTTATTTTTGGAACAATTAAAATCCCGTAAATCGGGAAAAATGGAAAAGCATCTCAGATGACCTCAAAATGTCCGGGGAAAGCATCCAAAATCCTTATAAATCATCCCCATAGTTGTGAATCATCTTAGGTAGCATTTTACATGGTGGATTGGGAGATTGCTCTTATGCAGTGGTTCACTTGGCCATTGGGGCGCCATTGGTGCGCCATTGGTGAGCTATTGGTGCAATTTTTGAATTTTGAACTGAAGTTTTTTTTTAATTTTTGAGCTGAAATTTTGTACACACACCAATAAAAGTCCAATCCAACTATCTGCAAAGTTTCAGGTTTTTCTGAGAAGTGGAAGTCCGACTTTTTATTTTTGGAACAATTAAAATCCTGTAAATCTGGAAAAATGGAAAAGCACCTTAGATGTCCTCAAAATGTCTGAGCAAGGCATCCAAAAATCCTTATAAATCATCCCCATATTGGTTAATCATCTTAGGTAGCATTTGACATGGTGGCTTTGGAGATTGCTCATTGGGGCGCTATTGGTGCGCCACTGGTGCGCTATTGGTGCGATTTTTTAGTTTTGGGCTGAAATTTTGTATAGACACGAATAAAAATCTAGTCCAACAACCTGCTAAATTTCAGAATTTTCTGAGATGCAGAAATCTAACTTTTAAATTTTTGGAACAATTACAATCCCGTAAATTGGGAAAAATGGAAAAGCACCTCAGATGAGCTCAAAATGTCCGGGGAAGGCATCCAAAAATCCTTATAAATCATCCCCATATTTGCGGAATCATCTTAGGTTGCATTTGACATGGTGGATTTGGAGAATGCTCTTATGCAATGGTTCACTGGGCCAATGGTGCGCTATTGGGGCGCCAATGGGGCGATTTTTGAGTTTTGAGCTGAAATTTTAATTTTTGGGTTTTGAGCTGAAATTTTGTACACACACCAACAAGAATCCAATCCAACTACCTGAAAATTTTCAGATTTTTCTAAAAAGTGGATGTCCGACTTTTTATTTTTGGAACAATTAAAATCCCGTAAATCGGAAAAAATGGGAAAGCACCTCAGATGAGCTCAAATTGTCCGGGGAAGGCGTCCAAAAATCCATATAAATCATCCACATATTTTGTGGAATCATCTTAGGTAGCATTTGACATGGTGGATTTGGAGATTGCTCTTCTGCATTGGTTCACTGGGCGATTGGTCAGCTATTGGTGCGCCAATGGTTCGATTTTTCAGTTTTGAGCGGAAATTTTGATTGTTGAGTTTTGAGCTGAAATTTTGTACACACACCAATAAAAATCCAATCCAACTACCAATAAAAATCCAATCCAATTTCAGTTTTGAGCTGAAATTTTGATTGTTGAGTTTTGAGCTGAAATTTTGTACACACACCAATAAAAATCCAATCCAACTACCTGCATAATTTCAGACTTTTTTGAGATGTGGAAGTCCGACTTTTTATTGTTGGAACAATTAAAATCCCTTAAATCGAAAAAAAAAAAAGGAAAAGCACCTCAGGTGAGCTCAAAATGTCCGGGGAAGGCATCCAAAAATCCTTATAAATCATCCCCATATTTGTGGAATCATCTTAGGTAGCATTTGACATGGTGGATTTGGAGATTGCTCTTATGCATTGGTTCAATAGGCCATTGGTGCGATTTTTAAGTTTTGAGCTGAAATTTTGATTTCTGAGTTGTGTGCTGAAGTTTTTTACCCACACCAACAAAAATCCAATCCTACGACGTGCAAAATTTCAGATTTTTCTGAGATGTAGAAGTCTGACTTTTTAATTTTTGGAACAATTAACATCCCGTAAATCAGGAAAAATGGAAAAGCACCACAGATGACCTCCAAATGTCCGGGGAAGGCATCCAGCAATCCTTATAAATCACCCCAATATTTGTGGAATGATCTTAGGTAGCATTTTACATGGTGGATTTGGAGATTGCTCTTATGCTTTGGTTCACTTGGCCATTCGTACGCTATTGGTTAGCCATTGGTGAGCTATTTGTGCGATTTTTGAGTTTTGAGCTGAATTTTTTTTTTTGAGTTTTGAGCGGAAATTTTGTACACACTCCAATAAAAATCCAATCCAACTACCTGCACAATTTCAGGTTTTTCTGAGATGTGGAAGTCCGACTTTTTATTTTTGGAACAATTAAAATCCCGTAAATCGAAAAAAATGGTAAGGCACCTCAGATGAGCTCAAAATGTCCGGCATCCAAAAATCCTTATAAATCAACCCCATATTTGTGGAATCTTCGTAGGTAGCATTTGACATGGTGGATTTGGAGATTGCTCTTATGCATTGGTTCACTGGGCCATTGGGGCGCCATTGGTGCGCTATTGGAGCGCCACTGGTGCGATTTTTGAGTTTTGAGCTGAAATTTTTTTACTCAAACCAATAAAAACCCATTCCAATTACCTGCAAAATTTCTGATTTTTCTGAGATCTGGAAGTCCGACTTTTCGTTTTTGGAACAATTAAAATCCCGGAAATCGGGAAAAATGGAAAAGCACCCCAGATGAGCTCAAAATGTCCGGGGAAGGCATCCAAAAATCCTTATAAATTATCCCCATCTTTGTGGTATCATCTTACGTAGCATTTGACATGGTGGATTTGGAGATTGCTCTTGTGCATTGGTTCACTGGGCCACTGGAGCGCTATTGGGGCGCTATTTGTGCGCCAATGGTGCGATTTTTGAGTTTTGAGCTGAAACTTTGATTTTTAAATTTTGTACTGAAATTTTGTACACACACCAACAATAATCCAATCCAAATACCTGCAAAATTTTAAATTTTTCTTAGATGTGGAAGTTCGACTTTTTAATTTTGGAACAATTAAAATCCTCGAAAATAGGGAAAATTGGAAAAGCATATTAGATGAGCTCAAAATGTCCGGGGAAGGCATCCAAAAATACTTATAAATCCTCCCCATATTTGTGGAATTTTCTTATGTTGCGTTTGACATGGTGGATTTGGAGATTGCTCCTATGCATTGGTTCACTGGGCCATTGGGGCGCAATTGGTGCCCTATGGCTGCACCACTGGCGCGATTTTAGAGTTTTGATCTGCAATTTTAATTTTTGAGCTGTGAGCTGAAATTTTGTACCCACACCAATAAAGATCCAATCCAACTACCTGCAAATTTCAAATATTTCTGAGATGTGGAAGTCCAACTTTTTATTTTTGGAACAATTAAAATCCCGTAAATCGAAAAAAATGCAAAAGCACCTCAGATGAGCTCAAAATGTCTGGGGAAGGGATTAAAAAATGTAGGTAGCATTTGACATGGTGGATTTGGAGATTGCTCTTATGCATTGGTTGACTGGCCCATTGGTGCGCGATTGGGGCGCCATTGGTGCGCCATTGATGCGCTATTGGGGCGCCATTGGTGCGATTTTTTAGTTTCGAGCTGAAATTTTGATTTTTGAATTTTGAGCTCAAATTTTTTACACAAACCAATAAAAATCCAATCCAACTACCTGCAAAATTTCTGAATTTTTTGAGGTCTGGAAGTCCGACTTTTCATTTTTGGAACAATTAAAATCTCGTAAATCGGGAAAAAAGGAAAACCACCCCAAATGAGCTCAAAATGTCCGGGGAAGGCATCCAAAAATCCTTATAAGCTATCCCCATATTTTTGGTACCATCTTAGATAGCATTTGACATGGTGGATTTGGAGATTGCTCTTGTGCATTGGTTCACTGGGCCACTGTAGCGCTATTGGGGCGCCATTGGTGCGCCATTGATGCGCTATTGGGGCGCTATTTGTGCGCCATTGGTGCGATTTTTGAGTTTTGAGCTGAAATTTTTATTTTTAAATTTTGTACTGAAATTTTGTACACACACCAACAATAATGCAATCCAAATACCTGCAGAATTTTAAATTTTTCTTAGATGTGGAAGTTCGACTTTTTAATTTTGGAACAATTAAAATCCCCGAAAATAGGGAAAATTGGAAAAGCACCTCAGATGACCTCAAAATGTCCGGGGAAGGCATCCAAAAATCCTTTTAAATCATCCACATATTTGTGGAATCTTCTTAGGTAGCATTTTACATGGTGGATTGGGAGATTGCTCTTATGCATTGGTTCACTTGGCCATTGGTGCGCTATTGGGGCGCCATTGGTGAGCTATTGGTGCGATTTTTGAGTTTTGAACTGAAATTTTTTTTTTTTAGCTTTGAGCTGAAATTTTGTACAAACACCAATTAAAGTCCAATCCAACTATCTGCAAAATTACAGGTCTTTCTGAGATGTGGAAGTCCCACTTTTTATTTTTGGAACAATTAAAATCCTGTAAATCTGGAAAAATGGAAAAGCACCTCAGATGACCTCAAATTGTCCGAGGAAGGCATCCAAAAATTCTTATAAATCATCCCCATATTTGTGGAATCATCTTAGGCAGCATTTGACAAGGTGGATTTGGAGATTGCTCATTGGTGTGCCCCATTGGTGCGATATTGGAGCAATTTTTGAGTTTTCAGCTGAAATTTTAATTTTTGAGTTTTGAGCTCAATTTTTTTACTCAAACAAATAAAAACCCTTACCAATTACCTGCAAAATTTCTGATTTTTCTGAGATCTGGAAGTCCGACTTTTCGTTTTTGGAACAATTAAAATCCTGGAAATCGGGAAAAATGGAAAAGCACCCCAGATGAGCTCAAAATGTCCGGGGAAGGCATCCAAAAATCCTTATAAATTATCCCCATCTTTGTGGTACCTTCTTACGTAGCATTTGACATGGTGGATTTGGAGATTGCTCTTGTGCATTGGTTCACTGGGCCACTGGAGCGCTATTGGGGCGCCATTGGTGCGCCATTGATGCGCTATTGGGGCGCTATTTCTGCGCCATTGGTGCGATTTTTGAGTTTTGAGCTGAAATTTTGATTTTTAAATTTTGTACTGAAATTTTGTACACACACCAACAATAATCCAATCCAAATACCTGAAAAATTTTAAATTTTTCTTAGATGTGGAAGTTCGATTTTTAATTTTGGAACAATTAAAATCCCTGAAAATAGGGAAAATTGGAAAAGCACCTCAGATGACCTCAAAATGTCCGGGGAAGGCATCCAAAAATCCTTTTAAATCATCCACATATTTGTGGAATCTTCTTAGGTAGCATTTTACATGGTGGATTGGGAGATTGCTCTTATGCATTGGTTCACTTGGCCATTGGTGCGCTATTGGGGCGCCATTGGTGAGCTATTGGTGCGATTTTTAAGTTTTGAACTGAAATTTTTTTTTTTTAGTTTTCAGCTGAAATTTTGTACAAACACCAATTAAAGTCCAATCCAACTATCTGCAAAATTACAGGTCTTTCTCAGATGTGGAAGTCCCACTTTTTATTTTTGGAACAATTAAAATCCTGTAAATCTGGAAAAATGGAAAAGCACCTCAGATGACCTCAAATTGTCCGAGGAAGGCATCCAAAAATTCTTATAAATCATCCCCATATTTGTGGAATCATCTTAGGCAGCATTTGACAAGGTGGATTTGGAGATTGCTCATTGGTGTGCCCCATTGGTGCGCTATTGGTGCAATTTTTGAGTTTTCAGCTGAAATTTTAATTTTTGAGTTTTGAGCCCAAATTTTTTACTCAAACAAATAAAAACCCATTCCAATTACCTGCAAAATTTCTGATTTTTCTGAGATCTGGAAGTCCGACTTTTCGTTTTTGGAACAATTAAAATCCTGGAAATCGGGAAAAATGGAAAAGCACCCCAGATGAGCTCAAAATGTCCGGGGAAGGCATCCAAAAATCCTTATAAATTATCCCCATCTTTGTGGTATCATCTTACGTAGCGTTTGACATGGTGGATTTGGAGATTGCTCTTGTGCATTGGTTCACTGGGCCACTGGAGCGATATTGGGGCGCCATTGGTGCGCCATTGATGCGCTATTGGGGCGCTATTTGTGCGCCATTGGTGCGATTTTTGAGTTTTGAGCTGAAATTTTGATTTTTAAATTTTGTACTGAAATTTTGTACACACACCAAAAATAATCCAATCCAAATACCTGCAAAATTTTAAATTTTTCTTAGATGTGGAAGTTCGACTTTTTAATTTTGGAACAATTAAAATCCCCGAAAATAGGGAAAATTGGAAAAGCATATTAGATGAGCTCAAAATGTCCGGGGAAGGCATCCAAAAATACTTATAAATCCTCCCCATATTTGTGGAATTTTCTTATGTTGCGTTTGACATGGTGGATTTGGAGATTGCTCCTATGCATTGGTTCACTGGGCCATTGGGGCGCAATTGGTGCCCTAAGGGTGCACCACTGGCGCGATTTTAGAGTTTTGATCTGCAATTTTAATTTTTGAGCTGTGAGCTGAAATTTTGTACCCACACCAATAAAGATCCAATCCAACTACCTGCAAATTTCAAATATTTCTGAGATGTGGAAGTCCAACTTTTTATTTTTGGAACTTTTAAAATCCCGTAAATCGAAAAAAATGGAAAAGCACCTCAGATGAGCTCAAAATGTCTGGGGAAGGGATTAAAAAATGTAGGTAGCATTTGACATGGTGGATTTGGAGATTGCTCTTATGCATTGGTTGACTGGCCCATTGGTGCGCGATTGGGGCGCCATTGGTGCGCCATTGATGCGCTATTGGGGCGCCATTGGTGCGATTTTTTAGTTTCGAGCTGAAATTTTGATTTTTGAGTTTTGAGCTCAAATTTTTTACACAAACCAATAAAAATCCAATCCAACTACCTGCAAAATTTCTGAATTTTTTGAGGTCTGGAAGTCCGACTTTTCATTTTTGGAACAATTAAAATCTCGTAAATCGGGAAAAAAGGAAAACCACCCCAAATGAGCTCAAAATGTCCGGGGAAGGCATCCAAAAATCCTTATAAGCTATCCCCATATTTTTGGTACCTTCTTAGATAGCATTTGACATGGTGTATTTGGAGATTGCCCTTATGCATTGGTTCATTGGGCAATTGGTGTGCTATTGGGGCGCCAATGGTGCGCCATTGATGCGCTATTGGGGGGCCTTTTGTGCGCCATTGGTGAGATTTTTCCATGGGCGATTGGTCCGCTATTGGGGCGCCAATGGTGCGATTTTTCAGTTTTGAGCTGAAATTTTGTACACACACCAATAAAAATCCAATCCAACTACCTGCAACATTTCAAATTTTTCTGAGAACTGAAAGTCCAACTTTTTATTTTTGGAACAATTAAAATGCCGTAAATCGAAAAAAATGTAAAAGCACCTCAAATGAGCTCAAAATGTCCGGGGAAGGCATCCAAAAATCCATATAAATCATCCCCATATTTGTGGAATCATCATAGGTAGCACTTGACATGGTGGATTTTGAGATTGCTCTTATGCAATGGCTCACTGGGCCATTGGGGCGCGTTTGGGGCGCCATTCGTGCGCCATTCGTGCGCTATTGGGTCTCCATTGGTGCAATTTTTGAGTTTTGAGCTGAAATTTTGATTTTTGAGTTTTGAGCTGCAATTTTTTACCCAAACCAATAAAAATCCAATCCAACTATCTGCAAAAATTCAGAATTTTCTGATATGTGGAAGTCTGACTTTTGATTTTTAGAACAATTAAAATCCAGTAAATGGGGAAAAATGGAAAAGCACCCCAGAAGAGCTCAAAATGTCCTGGGAAGGCATCCCCAAATCCTTACAAATTATCCCCATATTTGTGGTATCATCTTAGGTAGTATTTGACAAGGTGGATTTGGAGATTGCTCTTATGCATTGGTTCACTGGCCCATTGGTGTCCCATTGAGGTGCTATTGGGGCGCTATTGGTGCGCCATTGGTGCAATTTTTGAGTTTTGAGGTGAAATTTTGATTTTTGAGTTTTGAGCTGAAATTTTTTAAAACAACAATAAAAATACAATCCAACTACCTGCAAATTTTCAGATGTTTCTGAGTTGTGGAAGTCCGACTTTTTATTTTTGGAACAATTAAAATCCCGTAAATCGGAAAAAATAGAAAAGCACCTCAGATGAGCTCAAAATGTCCAGGAAAGGCATCCAAAAATCCTTATAAATCTACCCCATTTTTGTGGAATCGTCTTAGGTAGCATTTTATATGGTGGAATTGGAGATTGCTCTTATGCATTCGTTCAGTGGGCCATTGATGCGCCATTGGTGAGCGATTGGTGCGATTTTTGAGTTTTGAGCGGAAATTTTTATTTTTGAGTTTTGAGCTGAAATTTTATACTCACACCAATAAAACTCCATTCCAACTACCTGCAACATTTCAGGTTTTTCTGAGTTCAGGAAGTCCGACTTGTTAGGAACAATAGACTTAAGCTAGAGGGGGGGTGAATAGCGATAATCGAATAAAAACGAAATAAGCAGGAATTTAAATGCGGAATTGAAAGAATGAAGGACACAAGCGATTTATCCTGGTTCACACACACTCTACTAGTGTGGCTAATCCAGCCCTTCAAGTCTCACTTGAAGATTTCACTATCTACGTTAAGCTTACGGGTGCTTAACAAACCGTTACAACCTAGGAATTCTAGTCACAAGAATCCTAAACCCTGAAAGTTCAAGTCACATGAACTTCAGCTCTCTTGCTTGAAGATACCTCACTTCAAGACTT